>MCJB01001218.1:0-16008 GCA_002018475.1 Nicotiana obtusifolia | reverse complement strand
GGTGGTACGCCTACCACAGGAGATGTGTATATGGGGAGCGGGTGGCACGCCTGCCACGAGACATGTATATGGGGGAGTGGGTGGTACGCCTACCACAGGAATGATGTATATGGGGGAGCGGGTGGCACGCCTGCCACGAGATATTGTGATTGTGGTGACATGTATAGGTGGAGAGACCGTAGCCGGTGCCACACTTGTCACAAGATGAATTGTGTTTTATATTGCAATAATTTGTTAAATTCAGTTATTTAATATTGAAATACGTATGTTTATTTACTTCCTTATCTGTTTATTTTATCCATGTTTAGTTGCTAATTGTAGTAGTGTATAGGTATATATATATATATGCATATGTTATGTTCAACAGGTTTATCTGGAGTCCGGTCTAGCCTCGTCACTACCTCACCGGGGTTAGGCCAGGCACTTACCAGCACATGGGGTCGGTTGTGCTGATACTACACTCTGCACTTTTGTGCAGATACCGGCGCAGCAGGTGTCGGACAGTAAGTAAGGCGGACTTTCAGATTTTGGCGCGACCTTCCAAGCGACTCAAGGTAGTACTGCAGCCGTTCGCAGCTCTTGACGTCATCTGCCCATGCTTTTGTCTCTATTTCCATGTAGTTCGGAAATAGCATTTTGGATATTTCTTTCAAGACCTTTGTGTGTAGTAACTCTTAGACTGTCTGTGAACACTGTGACACCAGTTCTTGGGTAGATTTTTGTAAAGGGAAGGCGATGTATATAATATTTCCACATGTTAACATTATTTATGTTTATGATTTTGCGAGCAATTAAGTATGAATGTTAATGTAATTAATGAGTTTAATTATCGGCTGGCCTAGCCCCCATCAGTAGGCGCCATCACGACTCCCGAGGGAGGGAGATTTGGGGTCGTGACATAAATACCTCACAAGATACGCCATACAAGTAATGCCTCCAAATCTTTAAAGCATGAACTATGGCAGCCAGCTCCAAATCATGCACGAGGTAGTTCTTCTCATGAGGCTTCAACTGACGAGAAGCATAAGCAATAACTCTACCCTCCTGCATTAATACACAACCAATCCCAATTCTTGAGGCATCACAATACATGGTATACGAACCTGAGGCTGATGGTAGAACCAATACTGGAGCTGTGGTTAAGGCTGTCTTGAGCTTTTGAAAGCTCTCCTGACACTTGTCTGACCATACAAATGCAACACCCTTCTAGGTCAATTTGGTCAAGGGCGACGCAATGGATGAGAAACCCTGAACAAACCGGCGATAGTAGCCTGCCAACCCAAGAAAGCTACTAATCTCTGTGACCGAGGACGGTCTTGGACAACTCTGGACCGCCTCTATCTTCTTTGGGTCAACCTATATACCCTCGCTGGATACCACGTGCCCCAACAAATCCACTGAGTTGAGCCAAAACTCGCACTTAGAGAATTTTGCAAAAAGCTTCTCCTCCCTCAATCTCTGTAATACAACTCGCAAATGTTCTGTGTGCTCTTCCTGATTGCGCGAGTACACCAGTATATCATCAATGAATACCACCACAAATGAATCCAGATACGGCCGAAATACATTGTTCATTAACTGCATGAATGCTGCTGGGGCATTGGTTAGCCCGAAAGACATAACAAGAAACTCGTAGTGGCCATATCTAGTCCGGAAAGCAGTCTTAAGAATATCTGCATTCCTGATCTTTAACTGGTGATATCCTGAAAGGAGATCAATCTTAGAGAACACTCGTGCTCCCTCAATAAAGCATCGATTCGAGGCAAAGGATATTTGTTCTGGATTGTTACCTTGTTCAATTGCCTATAATCGATGCACATTCTCATCGTGCCATCCTTCTTTTTCACAAATAGAACCGGTGCACCTCAAGGAGACACACTAGGCCGAATGAACCCCTTATCTAGGAGTTCTTGAAGTTGCTCCTTTAATTCTTTCAACTCTGCTGGTGCCATACGATATGGCGGAATAGAAATGGGCTGAGTGCCCGGCACCAGGTCAATGCCAAAATCAATATCCCTGTCCGGTGGCATGCCGGCAGGTCTGCAGGAAATACATCGGGAAAATCCCTCAAAACTGGAACAGAATCGATGCTTGGAGTCTCAGCTCCAACATCCCTCACAAACGCTAGGTATGCAAGGCAACCCTTCCCAACCATATGCTGGGCTTTCAAGTATGATATCACCCTACTAGGAATATAATCAGTCACGCCACGCCACTCCATCCGCGGCACACACGGCATAGCCAAAGTAACTGTCTTAGCATGACAGTCTAAAATAGCACGACATGGAGATAGCCAATCCATGCCTAAAATGACATCAAAATCTACCATGCTTAGTAGCAATAGGTCCACTCGGGTCTCCAGACCCCCAATAGTAGTCACTATACACGACCGGTACACACGGTCCACAACAACAGTATCGCCCACCGGGGTAGACACATAAATAGGTAAAGCAAGAAACTTCCGGGGCATACATATATATTGAGCAAAATATGAGGACACATATGAATAGGTGGAACCGGGATCAAATAATACAGAGGCATCTTTGTGGCAGACTGAAACAATACCTGTAATAACGGCGTTTGAAGTACTGGCAATAGCATAAAATCGAGCCTGGCCACCACCTGCTCGACCTCCCCATCTGGGAGACCTCTGGCTGCCTGACCTCCACCCCTAGCTGGCTGAGCGGGCGGTAAGGTAATTGGAGCAGAAGCCGAGGGCCGACCCCTCTGCTGGAACGGTCTAGCACCGCGATGAGGACATTGCCTCCACATGTGGCCCATCTCGCCACAATCGTAACAACTCCCTGGTGCTCTAGCAGATGCACTTGGCCTAGGAGGACCCCAGGCCACCGGAGCATGAGCTGGAAGGGCACTGAGTGATGACTGGCCCTTCCACGGTATTCTGGACGGGCTGGCTGAGCAGGCCTGAAGGAACGACCTCTACCCTGCTGAAACTGGCCTCTCGAAAGAGTACCACTATAACTACTCGATCCTCGAGGCTTCTTAGCCTCCTTCCCCTCTCGCTCCTGACGGCGAACCGTCTCAATCTCGTGAGCTATATCAACCACCTCCTCGAAGGTAGCACCCAATACTCTCTCCCTGGTCATAAGGATACGGAGATGATAGTTAAGGCCATCCACAAACCTCCTGATCCTTTCACGATCATTTGGTACCATCCATACAACATGTCGAGCCAACTCAGAAAATCTTGACTCATATTGTGACACCGTCATATCCCCTTGTCGCAGCCACTCAAACTGTCTGCGCAGCTCCTCTATGCGGGACCGCGGCACATACTTCTCCAATAAAAGAGTGAAGAACTGTTGCCAAGTAAGGGGTGCTGCATCAACCGGCCTACGCCTCTCATACGCCTCCAACCAATTAAAGGCAGCTCCCGTAAACTGAAAGGTGGTGAATGCCACACCACTAAACTCAAGAATCCCGGCTGTCCGGAGCATTCGCTGACACTTGTCAAGAAAACCCTGGGCATCCTCGCCCTTAGCACCACTGAAAGACGGAGGCTGGAGTCTGTCAAACCTCTAAAGACGACGCTGCTCATCATCTAGCATAGCTGGTGCCTCTCGTGAAGACAAGCCAGCCAATTCGAACCATAACTCATTTTAAGCAGTTAATTTAACAAGAGAACAACACAACATAGTTTAATAGTGGTCATTTGTGGAAAAACATTGTGAACCATCCCAACAACGGCCCGAAATCGGGGTGTCATAAAGTCATGAGCAACTAATGAAATCCTAATAACAAGATTACTATTACAATATCTCTGGCACAATTTTTTGAAGAAAGTGAAAATAATAATATAAAGAGATACGGGGCTGCGGACGCCAACAGCTACCTCGTAGTCTCTGAGTCACCGCTCTGACAATCGTAGTCAATGCCTCGGAGCGGAATCAATAACGCCTGAATCTGCACACATGGTGCAGGGAGTAATGTGAGTACTTCCAACTCATTGAGTAGCACATATAAATAATGACTGAAAGTAAAGAAACACGTAAAGCACAAGGCAATGCATAATGAAGCAGTAAATCATTATTTGAAAACAGTAAATCAATAAGAAATCATTTAAAAATCTTCCCAGCTCTGGTTACCAGTTGCCATTGTTACCAACTGTAACCTACAATTGTCATTGTTACCAACTGTAATATTCCTGGGCTCAGTATCAATTCGGTTTTTCGAACCCTCAGCACATCATTTATAATCACTACTCACCTCGAACCGGTTAAATTCCTAGCCCACGACGCCTTTGCCCTTTGAATTGGCCTCTGCGTGCGTCGAATCTATCCAAATTCAGAACAATTACGTCACAATATGTTGAGGGAACAAAGCCCACGCGAAAACAATCAATAAATACTAAGAAATCCCAAAATTAGCAAAACCCGAGCCCCGGGCCCACTTTTCGAAATTCAGTAATTTTTCACCTCAACGGGTTCCTTATCTTCCCATGAGTTCAACCATACAAGATTTATCGAATTCCGACATCGGTTCGACCTCCAAGTGTTAAAATCTAAACTTAAGGTTTTTTCCACAATTTCCCCAACTTAATCACAATTACAAGCTATAATAGCATTAGGTTTGGGTAATTTTGACCAAGATTAAGTCAAGAACACTTACCCCGATGTTTTCCCTTGGAAATCTTCCAAGAATTGCCTCAACACTTGCTTCAACCCGAGCTCTATAGCTCCAACAATGTTCAAGATGGTCAAAACTCCTCCTCTTGAGAATTTGTCCAAGAAAATGTCCTTTGGATATGATTTTAAGTTTGATTTGCTGTGATTTTATGGTGTTCGGAGGTGTTTCTCTTTGTGGGTAATGGAAAATGGCTCTTGCATGGCAAATGGGCACTGATTTCTATTTATAAAGGCTGCCAAAAATTGAGACAAAAATACCCCCGTCCGGCCCTGTATGCGATCGCATATCTGTCGCAGAACAGATATGCGGTCCGCATATTTGACGTGGCCACTGCAAAAGTGGCCCTAGCCTTCACCGCAATTTCAACATGAAGCATGGTTTGCGGTCCGCATTTCAGGTTTGCGATCGCATTTTTGACCGCATTCTTGACGTTAAATTTTGTTCAGTTTTCTGTCTCAGTTTGCGGTCTCAATGTCAGATATGTGGTCCGCATGTTAGATATGCGGTCCGCATTTTCTACCGCATTTCTCACATAAAATTTTCCCAGGAACCTGCCTGGGTTTGCGATCTCTTGGAGAGATATGAGGTCCGCATTTGAGAAATGCGACCGCATTCTCGACACCTGGTTTTCTGCAACTTTCTTTTCCAACGATGAATTAGTCCGTTTAACCACCCAAAACTCACCCGAGGTCTCTGGAATCTCAACCAAACACGCCAACATACTCCATAACATCATTCAAACTTGTTTCAACCTTCGAAATGCTCAAACAACCTCTCAACGCCCAATTCGAGTCGGATTCAAGCCTAAGGATTTCAAAATCCTCTAAATCGCTCTGTTGATCTAAACCCAACCAAACCTTGTCCGAATGAGTCAAAATTTTGCAAGCAAGTCCTAAATCACATATCGAAGCTACAAAAACTTTCGGAATCCCATTCCAACCCTCAGATCAAAATCTTGCCTAACACCCGAAAATTGCCAAAATTCTAACTTCGCCAATTCAACTCTAGTTCTACACTGGACCTCCATAACTAATTTCGATCCCACTCCTAAGTCATAAATCATCTCCCAAAACTAACCGAACCATGGGAGACATCAAGCCCTCTAACCCATAAGTCAACATCCGGTTGACTTTCCAGTTTAAACCTTCTTGAAAGAGACTAAGTGTCTCATTTCATACCAAATCTACTCCGAACGCAAACCATTCAACGTGATTACATAAAATACGGATAACGAAGCATAATAAAGCAGAAATGGGAAAAACGGAGCGATAACTCACGAGACGACTAGCTGGGTCGTCACAATTAAATATATCATTCATAATCTTTTAAAATTCAGAAGGAGCATTGTTTAATCCAAAAGGCATAACATTCCATTCATATTGTCCAAAAGGAACATTAAAAGCAGTTAGATATGTATGTTCTTTAAACAATTGAATCTGCCAATATCCAGATTTTAAATCGCACTTTGAAAATATATTTGCGTCATATAATCTTGAAAGCAAATCCCTTTTGTTTGGAATCGGATATCGAACCCATTTTAAAACTTTGTTTAAAGGTTTATAATTAATTACTAATATTGGAATTCCACATTCTTTTTCTGCAGCATTGTTGACATAAAAAGCAGTGCAAGACCATGGAGTCTTGGAAGGTTTAATTAAATTCTTTTGTAAAAGAGTATCAATTTCCTTTTTACAAAATTCAACTAATTCAAAATTCATTTGACAAGGACGAGATTTAGTAGGAATATTTTCTTCTGAAAAAGTTTCTTCATATGGAACAGAAACAACATGCTTTTTCCTATCCCAAAAAGCACTAGGATGATCAGCACAAATAGATATAGCAAATTGTTTAGAAATTAGTTTAACCTTTTCCTGAACTTTAGTAGATTTCAGAATATCATCTATTGACATGCTGTAGATTTCATGCTCTAAAGAATTCATATGAAATATTTTTCTGTCAATTAAAGCATTTATATTTCTTGCAAGAGGTTCAGTTATAAACTGAAATGAAATCTTTTTACCCATATATGTAGCATCGAACCCATTGCTATCAACATGAGTGAAGGGATAAAGGGTCTGGATAAAAGGAGTTCCTGATATAATAGGAGGAAATATTTTATCTTTAACAAGAATAAAGAAATGAAGAATACAAACTTTCTGTTCGCAAACATATGCATTAGGCAGTTAATATTCTATTTTCATTCTATCACCAGAAGCAGAACTAACTTTATGAGAAGTTTTCTGAATATATCTGGTTGGAATTATTCCTTCCTGAATACAACTTATATCATCACCACTACCAATAAGCGCAGTTTCGGTATTTGAAAAATTATCATCAATTAAAATAGTACATTTAACATACCATTTATGCGAAGTAACTATTTTCATCATTCCTAAAAATAAATCGTGATTAGGATCAGAAATAGCATTTTTGGAAAATTCAGATATTTCCTCTAAATCATTACTTTCAGGTAATATAATCCCTTTTTTCTTGGTATCAATCTGGAGTGACGACCCGGCCAGTCGTCTTGTGAGTTACCGCTGCGTTTTCCCCCCTTCTACCTTATTATGCCTCGTTATCCGTGTTTTATGTAATCACGTTGAATGGTTAGCGTTCGGAGTAGATTGGGTAAGAAATGAGACACTTAGTCTCTTTTAAGAAGGTTTAAATTGGAAAAGTCAACCGGATGTTGACTTATGAGTTAGAGGGCTCGGATGTGAATTCCGAAAGTTGATGTAGCTTTGATATGTGATTTGTGACTTGTGTGAAAAATTTTAGGTCATTCGGACGTGGTTCGGTTGGGTTTAGATCAGAAGAGCGATTTAGAAGATTTTTGGATCCTTAGGCTTGAATTCGACGCGAATTGGTGTTAATAGGTTGTTTAGAACGTTCCAAAGGTTGGAACACGTTCGAATAGTGTTATGGGATAGGTTGGCATGTTTAGTTAACGTTCCAGAAGCCTCGGGTGAGTTTCGGGTGGTTAAACGGACTAATTCATCCTTGGAAAAGAAAGTTGCAGAAAAACCAGATGCGAGAATGCGGACCGCATATATCAAATGCGGATCGCATACCTCGCAATGAGATCGCAAACCCAGTCAGGTTCGTGGGCAATGTTCAGGTCAGAAATGCGGTAGAAATGCGGACCGCATATCTAAAATGCGGACCGCATATCTAAAATTCGGACTGCATATCCGACATCGAGACATCAAACTGAGACAAAATTTTTGGACAAAAATCTATGCCAAGAATGCTGTTGAAATGCGGACCGCAAACCTGAAATGCCGACCGCAAACCATGCTTCATGTTGAAATTGCCGTGAAGGCTAGGGCTACTTTTGCGGTGTCCACGTCAAATATGCGAACTGCATATCTGTTCTGCGACAGATATGCGATCGCATATAGCGCCGGACAGGGGTGTTTTTGTCCCGATTTTTGGCCCCTTTATAAATAGAAAATTAGTGCCCATTTGCCATGCAAGACCCATTTTCGATACCCACAAAGAGAAACACCTCCAAACACCATAAAATCAGAACAAATCAACCTCAAAAACTATATCCAAAAGAGATTTTCTTGGACAAATTCTTAAAAGAGGGGATTTTGGCCATCTTGAATATAGTTGGAGCTATAGAACTTGGATTGCAACTAATCTTGAAGGGATTTTTGGAAGATTTTCAAGGGAAAACATTGGGGTAAGTGTTCCTAACTTAATTTTTGAGGAATTACCTCAGTTTATCACTGTTTTTAGCAATTAATTGGTGATTTAAGTTGGGAAAATTGTGAAAAACCCTTGAGTTAGATTTTAATATTTGGAGGTCTATCCGATGTCGGAATTCAATAAATTTTATATGGTTGAACTCATGAGGAGATAAGGAACCGTTGGGATGGAAATTACTGAATTTCGAGAAGTGGGCCCGGGGCTCGGGTTTTGCTAATTTTGGGATTTCTTAGTATTTTTGACTGTTTTCGCTTGGGCTTTGTTCCCTCAACATATTGAGACATAATTATTCTGAATTTGGGTAGATTCGACGCACGTGGAGGCCAATTCAAAGGGCAAAGGCATCGCGGGCTAAGGATTTAGCCGGTTTGAGGTGAGTAGCGATTGTAAATGATGTTCCGAGGGTTCGAAACCCCGGATTTGCACATCGTAGTGCTATATTGAAGTGAGGCACACGCTCGATGATGAGCGTGGGGTCGTTTACCACTGGGACTGTGACTCGGTCCTCCTGATTAATGATTTTTACTACATATTTGATTGAAACCTATTTGATATCATCATGTTTTGTGCTGATTGCCATATTTGGGCTTCGTGCCAATTGTTTGAACCCTCCGGGGATTTTTATCACTATTTCCTCACTGTTTGTACTTATTACTTGAACTCAGTCATGTTGTTTTCCATTGTTGTACAACTCAGCCACTTTTTATTCAGTTTTGAGATTTACACAATATTTGAAATGATGTTTGGACTGAGAACTACTGTTTTACTATGCCCGAGGGGCTTGTGATGATTTTCTGACAGAGTGCGGACAAGGGCCAGGTGTGAGGTTTTACTGAGTGATATGAGGCCGAGGGCCTGAGATACTGTATATACGCCATGAGGTGGCTTGATTGATATGAGGTCGAGGGCCTAGATGTATGCACGAGGTGGTTTGATATAGCGCTTGGGCCGTAAGGGGGCCCTCCCGGAGTCTGTACACCCCCAGTGAGCATAGGGTACCCAGAGATAATACAGTTGGTAACAATGACAACTGTAGGTTATGATTGGTAACAATGACAACCAGTAACCAGAGATATTACAGTTGGTAACAATGACAATTGTAGTTTACGGTTGGTAACAATGACAACCGATAACCAGAGCTGTGAGATTGATACTGAGCCCAGGAATATTACAGTTGGTAATAATGACAACTGTTGGTTACAGGTGGTAACAATGGCAACTGGTAACCAGAGCTGGGAAGATTTTTAAATGATTTCTTAATAATTTACTGTTTTCAAATAATGATTTACTGCTTCATTATGCATTGCCTTGTGCTTTACGTGTTTCCTTACTTTCAGTCATTATTTATATATGCTACTCACTGAGTTGGAAGTACTCACATTACTCCCTGCACCATCTGTGCAGATTCAGGCATTATTGATTCCGCTCCGAGGCATTGACTACGATTGTCAGAGCGGTGACTCAGAGACTACGAGGTAGTTGTTAGCATCCGCAGCCCCGTATCTCTTTATATTGTATTTCCACTTTCTTCAAACAATTATCCCAGAGATATTGTAATAGTAATCTTGTTATTAGGATTTTCATTAGTTGCTCATGACTTTGTGACACCTCGGTTTCGGGCTGTATGGTTCACTATGTTTTTTCGCAAATGACTGCTATTAAACTGTGTTGTGTTGTTCCCTTGTTAAATTAACTACTTAAAATGAGTTAGGGTTCGAATTGGCTGGCCTTGTCTTCATGAGAGGCACCATCACGACCGGGTTTGGGATTCGGGTCGTGACAAGAAATCAATATCTTTGCCTTATAGAAATTACCAGGTAAGTTTGATATTTAGGTCAACTAGTTCACTCATAAGGTCAATGAAAGAGTCCATGGCTGCTTGAGAAATATTCTGATCAGATTTGATACTTTGTAATCTAACTGCAACAGACAGCTCAGAGTGTGGACTTCCTTCATGTAGTGGACGACTAGCTTCCTCTAACTGTTCATAAAAATGTTTTGCATCATCATTAGAAGTTCGTTCAACATTTTCATTAGGCTCACACCCGTAGTGCATCCCAAAAGCATTCACAACCATATCCTGAATTTTAGAATCATGATTTCTGTTCTTCAGCGACCTACTACTTTCACCAACAACCATGTTATGAAATATTCCATGGCTACCATCGAACTCTCCATGATTAGTCCACACAAAGTAGTTCTCTATAAACCCCGTCCTATAAAGATGAAGCTTAACTTCCTCCTATTTTTTAAACTTCACACAATCGCACTTGACATAAGGGCACCTAATTACTACTTCAATTTGGTATGATGAAAGTGACATTGCATGTCTAATAAAGTCATCAACCCCTTCTACAAAATCCTCCTGCAATCCCCGCCGATTAGGATAATCCTATTGTACATCCAAGTACGATGTTCCATCTATACAAATAAAAAAATGAGATATTTCCATAAGTATTAGAACTGCTTAATTTACTCTATAATTATAAATTAATTAAATTATTTTTAGTTAATTAAGATAATTAATTTTTACTAATTACATCAAAATTAAATTATAGTAAATATAATTAATTATGATTCATTCAATTTGAACATAAACTATAAGTTCAATTCATACCCAAAAGGTTAAACAATTATCCCTAAAAGTTCATTCACATCCAAAAAGTTCAACCATTACCCCTAAAAGTTCAATTCATATCCTAAAAGTTCAACCCCTACTCTAAATAATTCAATTAATACCCTTAAGCAATTCAATCAAACTCACACAACATAAGCTCTATTCGAAAAGTTCAACACCTACCTCTAATAATTCAATTCATACCTTAAAAGTTCAATTCACAAGAACAAATCCTAAAAACACAATTCAATTCAAAGCTAAACATTCAATTCCTAACTAAACTACTCAAGTCAATACAAACTTAAACATTAAATTTACGCCCTAGGTAATCAATTCAATTCAATTTTAACATGACCTAACCACTATATTTCAATAAAATTCAAATTTAAACAATAATTAAATAATTCATAACGAAAGAACAAAATATTAAAATTATACAAACAATGTAAGTTCAAACCGAAACCTAGAATTTTTAGAAGGTGGAGGGGGAGGGACAGTGGCGGTAGTAGAGGCAGTAGCAACGACAGCGGCAAGGAGGAGGGGGCAGTGGCGACGTAGGATGGAGAATGGGATTTGTGTGAGGGAAATAAAGAAGGAGTGAGGGAAGGGTGTTGTGTGTGTGTGAGGGAGAAGAGAGTGGGGTGTTAGAAAATTTTGAGAAGAGAGTAAGAGAAATAAGGGGGAACGCCCGTATTTGAGATCTGGAATTAGAATTACCGACCAACGTTGGTCGGTAAAGTTGATGGGTACATTTAAGTGACCGCGCGTTAACTGTGTTTGACCATTAATCGGCCGACTTTGGTCGGTTATTAAAAAAATAATTTTTTTTTGGTGTTATTATTTCTTAAAATATTATAAACTATAAGAAATTATTATAAACTATAAGCATTTATTTTATTCACATATATATATATTTACTATAAATAATTATAAACTATAAGCATAATCTTTATAAATAATTATATAAACTAATTACTTTTAATAAATTATAAGCATATATTTTATTTACACACATATATATAAATTAATCAATCATAATAAAAAAAAATTATATATATGAGACGTTTATTTTATTCGAATTTCCCATTTCGCATTATATATTCATTCGTTCTATAACTAATTACAAATCACATAGATTAATAAATATCGGTCAAGACGTTTTACCTTTTGTATTCATCTATCTAAGTTCATTTTTTAAGTTATAATTAAGTATATGAGTAATTCACACACACAAACACATACATTATATTATAATTGATGATCAATCACATACATTACTACGTACAAAAACTTTATCAATTGATGAATTGGTAACCAATATTATTCTATTTTAAATATGTTTAGTCAATTGTTATATTAACTTGTTTACTTAATGCTAATAACTTCTTTCGTTACTTTAATTTGTGATTCATATATACATGTCAAAGAAGTTTAGTATTCTTCTATATTTTATTTATTCATCACTAATAATGCATGACATAGATTAATCGATATAGGACGAGACTTTTTGTTTTTAATATGCATATATCGATATAAGTCGAGACGTTTTATTTTTAATATTCATCGATGCATCTAAGTAAGTTATAAGTCGATGAATCAATTTACAAATAGATATATTTGATGATGATCAATTATATATACTAATTAGATTATTGCTTCTTCACAAGTCTATCCCCAAAAAAACTGACCCTGTGGCCCTAGCGCTTCGCGTTCTTAGATGCGGCTATACCTATACACACACACACACACATACACACACTTTTTTGTACTACTTTGACTATATATAGCTTGTTATAGTATATGCTAGTATATTCATTATTTGTATTACAAAATAAAGTGTTAACGGATTGTATTTATATTATTTCGATAGTAAATATTAATGTGATTCAAAAGTTTGACCATTTTTGACCTATGAAACGACCGAAATTGGTTGGTTATTTTCCAGAAATTACATCTACCGTCCAAAGTTGGTCGGTAAAATCTTCCCCTGTAATAATCGACCGACTTTGGTCAGTAAATTCAACTATAAATTTTATAAAATATTTTAAATAATAATATAATTATTAAAATTTAAAAATGTGGGTCCACATTACCGATCATGTTGGTCGGTAATCAAAAAGTTGCTTTGACTAAGCAAGTCTGACTACTGCGGTCAAATTTCGGTCAGTATGTAATTTTAAAAAAATATAAAATATTTTTTGGTAGTTTCTGTCCGTTTTGGACGGTTTTTTGGTCGCTTTTGTTGACCGACCAACGTTGGTCTGCAGCGGCGGATCCAGGATTTTAAGGTCGTGGGTGCTCACTCTCTGGCCATATAAAAAAATTGGTTCATGCAAGAATTGATCCCTAACCACTTCATATTTGTGCATTCTATTTTCACCTCTTAACCAAAGCACCCAGAAGACTTTTTGTTTAATGGGTGCTTGCTAGTTCTTTATACCAGTATTTCCTGTATTTTCTATATAATTATACAGAGTTTGCATCGGAGTTAATGGGTGCTTCAGCACCCGACACGGACAACATAGATCCGCCCCTATTGGTCTGTATCGCTCGGTCGAATTTTCCCGGATTTCAGGTTGGAAGAACTCCTAGTTCAAGTTGTATTCATCGAGTATTACCAACTGATGCTATTCACAGTGTTGCAAAAACTTCACATAATTCAGTTTTATGATTCTTCCCTGGTCGAAGCCTAAAAACTGGGAATGCCATCTTGATCAAGCTTCAAAAAAGTTCTGAACCTAGGTGCGCAAAAGAAACAAGAGACATTACAAAACACACATTCCCTTGGTTTTCCAACCTTATATTAATTTTTATAAGATAAATACTTAAACTTCTGTTTACGTCAAATGATACAAATTTCTCATGGTTAAGTCACAAAAGGTAAGAATGTGTATTAATTACGTGTGGGGATGAGAGTATACTGAAGATAGGTATCATGCTTTTATTGAGTCAGTCAATGTAGACACCCGAATAAATTTTAGTTATGTGTATTATGGGTCGTAAAATAGGGAGTAGGGACTAGTTTAATAAATAATAAATGCTCCACAGGAGAAGGGTTTGGACCCTAAAGAAAAGAGCCGCCAACTTTCTTTTAACTAGTTTTACAACAACTTTGTTTTTGCCCTAGTTTAACAACGAAGTCGTCTTTTATAAAGAAACTAAAAGGAAATAAAGTTTGGCAGGTAACTGAGAGGCAAACCTTTACCCTGCTTGCGCTACAAAAAGGTTTTCCCAAAACTCTCAGCCGCTCTCCTTGAACAATTGAGAAGAAAGATGAATTCTGTGGAAAGAAAAATTCTCAGTTCCCCAAGAAATCATCTTTGAAATATTCTCGTGGCTTCTTACAAAGTCCTTAATGCCGTTTTAAGTGCGTTACTAAATTCTGTAATTCTATGACTCGTCCTGATGGAACAAAATTATTTCTGCATGATGTGGAGAGGAGTACGATATCTTCCCAACCTAAGCAAAGATACTATTCATTAGGTTTCGAGCCAGAAGAAAAGAAGTAGAAAGTTCTTTTGACAACATCTCGAGGAGGAGACCCAAAACAATGTTAGGCATAGATGAAGCATGGCGAGAGACTCAAAGCATTTCCCCTTACATCTTTGCATTAGTGGAGTTATCTATCGGTTTGTTTACTATAATGCTGAACTTGGTATAGCTGCATTTAATGTTAAAACTGAAAATTTCAGAATTATTGCATAGTGGAATGCATCTCATGACAGGGTGGGTAATGAGCTTATAGAGGTGAAGGGTAAACTAGCAGTCATGGATCACAGAAAATGGCCTTGAGGATTTTAAAAGAGACTCCAAACGAAGAATGGGAGAGTCAAATCATTCTCTTTCCTAAAATATGGAACGACATACAGCCTCAACATATATTATTCTGCACGTCCCGTGATGGGGAGATTGTATTCATTTCAGGTTATTTTTGTTGGTGTTATGATGTCATAAGAATCAAGGGGCTTCCAAAGAAGAGCAACATCAAAGGAATTTATAGTTATGTAGATAGAATAGTTATATAGAAATAAGTTTCTTTCCACTTGAGCAGTTCTGCAATAATACTTATGTCTTCTCTTTAATTTGCTTTTCTTTCTTCTTTTTTTTTTAATAAGCAGGACTACAGAAAACTAAACGTTCAGTATTAAGATTTAAGGTTAAATAGATTGACAGCATAAAGCATTTTTACACTATTAGTGCCGTGTAATTTGTGATACTTATTTTTATAGCCCAACTTTTCCTGCTGGTGTAAAAACCGATATGCAATCAGTACATGATAAGTTCCATCTCATTCAATATTTCTTTGGTTGGTAGCCAACTTTGTTGAATATTTTTGGTTGGTAGCCAATTTTGTTGAATATCTTTGGTTGGTAGCCAACTTTGTTGAATGTCTTTGGTTGGTAGCCAACTTTGTTGACATTGAAGAAAAAGAAGAAAAAGTGTGTATAAATTGTCAAATATAGTAGGCTTTAGAGAGTGAGGCTTTGGCTATAAAAGGAGAGCTTCAACTCTCATTTCTACACACCAACAAAGAGAGGAAGAAAGAGTGAGGTTTCACAGACAAGTCTGTGAGGAAAAAATAGAGAGTGAGCGATATTGTAGTAAGGTGAGAATATCAAAAGAGTGTTATTTCTTTTGAGCGTTGTTGTGGTGAGTATTTTACTCGGATCTACAAAGTGTAAAATTCCTTGCTATAGTGAAATCAGTTGCTCGTCTCGGGCCGTGGTTTTTTCCCTTATTCAAAAGGGTTTTCCACGTAAAAATCTTGGTGTCGTTCTCACTCTTTTATTCTTGTTAATTATCGTATCTCCGTGTTACATTATTATTCCATCTTTATTACTCTGAATATTATCTCCATAGGGGATTTATTCCCAACAACTGGTATCAGAGCTAAGGAGATTCAACACGATCACTGACGATGGAGAGTTCGAAGATTGGAATCGAGAAGTTTGATGGATCCGATTTCGGTTTCTGGAAGATGCAGATCGAAGACTATCTGTACCAGAAAGATCTTCACGAACCCTTGACTG
>MCJB01001217.1:0-16013 GCA_002018475.1 Nicotiana obtusifolia | reverse complement strand
TTATTATGATTTGGGCTGATTTTCATATTTTGGCTTCGTGCCAATAATTTGAACCCTTCAGGGATTTTTATCACTGTTTCCTCACTATTTTGATTTATTGCTTGAACTCAGTCATGTTGTTTCCACCATTTTATAACTCAGCCACTTTTTAATGATGCTTTGGGCTGAGAACTACTGTTTTACTATGCCCAAGAGGCTTGTGATGATTTTCGGACTGAGTGCGGCTGAGGGCCAGATGTGAGATTTTACTGAGTGATATGAGGTCGAGGGCCTGAGATACTTTATGTGCCACGAGGTGGCTTGTGATTAATATGAGGCCGAGGGCCTGAGATAGTTTATGTGCCACGAGGTGGCTTGTGAATGATATGAGGGCGAGGGCCTGAGATACTGTATATACGCCACGAGGTGGCTTGATTGATATGAGGCCGAGGGCCTAGATGTATGACACGAGGTGGCTTGATATTGCGCTTGGGCCGTAAGGGGCCCCTCCCGGAGTCTGTACACCCCCAGTGAGTGCGAGTACCCATTGTGATGTGAAATATAGCCCGAGGGGCTGATGTTGTACCATGTGATAGCCCGAGGGGCTGATATTGTTCTAAGAAGGAGCCCGAGGGGCTGGTGCTGTTTTATGATATTGCCCGAGAGGCGGATTTGTTGATACTGAGCCCGAGGGAGATGTTTACTTTATATTATTTACCTAAAGGATTACATGTTTTTACCTGTTGAAAAGAGATTTTACTTGATTTCTCACTGATTTATTGTTTTCGAACGATGTTTTATTGCTTCATTATAGAATGCCTTGTGCTTTACGTGCTTCCTTACTTTCAGTCGTTATTTATATTTATTACTCACTGATTTGGAGTACTCACATTACTCCCTGCACCATGTGTGCAGATTCAGGCGTTGTTGGTTCCGCTCCGGAGTACTGATTCCTCCGGTCCATGTGGTAATCCGGAGACTACGAGGTAGCTGTTGGCGTCCATAGCCCCGTATCTTTTTCATCTTGTTGTTCCTATGTTCTTCAAAAGTTGTGCCAGATAATGTAATTAGTAACCTTGTTATTAGGATTCCTTAGCTGCTCATGACATTGTGACACCCCGGTTTGGGCTGTAGTCGGGATGGTTAGCTATATTTCCGCGAATGATTGCTATTAAACTATGCTTGTATTGTCTTCTTGTTAATTATTTGTTTGAAATGAGATTTTGTTTTAATTGGCTGGCCTTGTCTTCACGAGAGGCGCCATCACGACTGGGTTCGGGGTTAGGGTCGTGACAGGTTGGTATCAGAGCCTAGGTTACATAGGTCTCACGAGTCATGAGCGGGTTTAGTAGAGTCTCGCGGATCGGTATGGAGACGTCTGTATTTATCTTCGAGAGGCTGCAGAACCTTTTTAGGAAAACTTCATGTTCTTGAAATTCTTGTTGTGCGGGCTTATTGATCCGAGCACTAAAACGTCTGTTATCCTATTCTCTAACAGATGGTGAGGACGCGAGATACCTGACGAGGTGGATGACCACCAGTGCCACCCATTGAGGCCACCAGAGGCCGTGGACGCGGTCGTTGTCGTGGCAGAGGCAGAGTAGCTAGGGCAGCACCTATTGACCCACCAGCTGCCCCAGTTCAGGATCAGGCTCCAGCAGCACCAGTTCAGGCACCAGCGGTGCCCATCTTGATTTCGGGTCTTCAGGAGACCTTGGCCTGGCTCAGGAAGTTTCAGCCACCATAGCAGCAGCTACTTCACAGGCAGAGGGGGAGGCAATCAGACCCCCGCTGCTCGTACACCTGCGCAGGCAGTGCAGGGACTTCAGATGCCGGGGGCACCTCCAGCCCAGCAAGTTGCACCAGCCCAGGAGTTCATGGTACCAGTTATGCTAGATGATGAGCAGCGTCGTCTTGAGAGGTTTGGCAGACTCTAGCCTCCGTCATTCAGTGGTACTGAGGGCGAGGATGCCCAGGGCTTTCTTGACAAGTGTCAACGGATGCTCCGTACAACCGGGATCCTTGAGTCTAGTGGTGTGGCATTTACCACCTTTCAGTTTACGGGAGCTGCTTTCACTTGGTGGGAGGCGTATGAGAGACGTAGGCCGGTTGATGCGGCGCCCCTTACCTGGCAGCAGTTCTCTGCTCTTTTCTTGGAGAAGTATGTGCCGCAGTCCCGCAGTCCCGCAGAGAGGAGCTGCGTAGACAGTTCGAATGGTTGCGACAGGGGGATATGACTGTGTCGCAGTATGAGTCGAGGTTTTCTGAGTTAGCTCGTCATGCTGTATGGATGGTTCCGACTGATTGTGAAAGGATCAGGAGGTTTGTGGATGGCCTTAACTATCATCTCTGTATTCTCATGACCAGGGAGAGAGTATTGGGTGCTACTTTCGAGGAGGTGGTCGATATAGCTCGCGATATTGAGACGGTTCACTGTCAGGAGCGAGAGGAGAGGGAGGCCAAGAGGCCTCGAGGATCGGGTAGTTACAGTGGTGCTCCGTCGAGGGGCCGGTTTCAGCATGGTAGAGGTCGTTCCTTCAGGCCTGCTCAGTCAGCCCGTCCAGAGTATCGTGGGGCATCTTCAGATCGTGGCTATCATGGGTTGCAGTAGGGCCAGTCATCACTCAGCGCCCTTCCAGCTCGTGCTCCGTCAGCCTAGGGTCCTTCTATGCGGAGTGCATCTGCTAGACACTCCGGTGCGAGAGGTCCCCTCCATTCCTCTTCTCTAGCACCAGGGAGCTATTATGAGTGCGGCGAGATGGGCCAGATGTGGAGGCAGTGTCCTCATCGCGGTGCTAGATTGTCCCAGCAGAGGGTCATCCCTCAACTTCCGCTCCAGTTACCTTACCACCCGTCCAGCCAGCTATGGGTGGAGGTCAGGAAGCCAGGGGTCGCCCTAGAGGGGAAGGTCGCTCAGGCAGTGGCCAGGCTCGATTCTATGCTATTCTAGGCATGACAGATGCCAGTGCTTCAGATGCCGTCATTACAAGTATTGGTTCAGTCTGCCACAAGGATGCCTCTGTATTATTTGATCCCGGTTCCACCTATTCATATGTATCCTCATATTTTTCTCATTATTTGGGTACGCCCCGAGAGTTTCTTGCTTTACCTGTTCATGTGTCTACCCCAGTTGGCGATACTGTTGTTGTAGACCGTGCGTACCGGTCATGTGTAGTGACTATTGGGGGTCTGAATACATGAGTGGACCTAATGCTATTGAGCATGGTGGACTTTGATGTCATTTTAGGCCTGGATTGGTTATCTCCGTGTCGTGCTATTCTAGACTGTCATGCCAAGACAATCACTTTGGCTATGCGGGGTGTACCGCGGATCGAGTGGCATGGTGTGCCTAACTATGTTCCTAGTAGGGTGATATCGTTCTTGAAGGCCCAGCGTATGGTTGGGAAGGGTTGCCTTTCATACCTAGCGTTTGTGAGGGATGTCGGAGCTGAGACTCCAAGCATTGAATCCGTTCTAGTGGTGAGGGATTTTCCCGATGTATTTCCTGTAGACCTGCCGGGTATGCCACTGGACAGGGATGTTGATTTTGGTATTGACTTGGTGCCGGGCACTCAGCCCATCTCTATTCCACCGTATCGTATGGCGCCAACAGAATTGAAAGAACTGAAGGAGCAACTTCAGGAACTCCTAAATAAGGGGTTCATTCAGCTTAGGGTGTCACCTTAGGGTGCACCGGTTCTGTTTGTGAAGAAGAAGGATGGCACGATGAGAATGTGCATCGATTACAGGCAATTGAACAAGGTAACAATCAAGAACAAGTATCCTTTGCCTCACATTGATGATCTGTTTGACCAGCTTCAGGGAGCGCGAGTGTTCTCCAAGATTGATCTCCGATCAGGATATCACCAGTTGAAGATCAGGGATTCATATTATTCTTAAGACTGCCTTCTGGACTAGATATGGTCACTATGAGTTTCTTGTTATGTCTTTCGGGCTAACCAATGCCCCAGCAGCGTTAATGCAATTGATGAATAATGTATTTCGGCCTTATCAAGATTCGTTCCTTGTGGTATTCATTGATGATATTCTGGTGTACTCGCGTAGTCAGGAGGAGCAGGCGGATCATTCGCGAGTTGTATTGTAGAGATTGAGGGAGGAGAAGCTTTATGCAAAATTCTCTAAGTGTGAGTTTTGGCTCGGTTCAGAAGTGAGGGTATTCAGGTTGATCCAAAGAAGATAGAGGCAGTTTAGAGTTGTCCTAGACCGTCTTCAGCCACAAAGATTCGTAGCTTTCTTGGGTTGGCAGGCTACAATCACCGGTTTGTTCAGGGATTCTCATCCATTGCATCGCCCTTGACCAAATTGACTCAGAAGGGTGCTCCATTTGTATGGTCGGACGAGTGTGAGGAGAGCTTTCAGAAGCTCAAGATAGCCTTGACCACAGCTCCAGTATTGGTCTTTCCATCAGCTTCAGGTGCGTATACTGTGTATTGTGATGCTTCAAGAGTTGGGATTAGTTGTGTATTGATGCAGGAGGGTAGAGTTATTGCTTATGCTTCTCGTCAGTTGAAGCCCCATGAGAAGAACTACCCCGTGCATGATTTGGAGCTGGCTGCCATAGTTCATGCATTGAAGATTTGGAGGCATTACTTGTACGGCGTATCTTGTGAGGTGTTTACTGATCATCGCAGCCTTCAACATTTGTTCAAGCAAAAGGATCTTAATTTAAGGCAGCGGAGACGGCTGGAATTGCTCAAGGATTATGATATCACTATATTATATCATCCGGGAAAGGCCAATGTGGTGGCAGATGCTTTGAGCCGAAAGGCAGTGAGTATGGGGAGTTTGGCATATATCCCAGTTGAGAAGAGACCCCTTGCAGTTGATGTTCAGGCCTTGGCCAATCGGTTTGTGAGATTAGATATTTCGGAACCTAGTCGGGTGTTGGATTGTGTGGAATCTCGGTCTTCGTTATATGATCGCATCAAAGTGCGCCAATATGACGATCCGCATTTGCTTGTCCTTAGGGACAGAGTTCAGCATAATGATTCTAGGTATCTGACCATCGGCGACGACGGAGTGTTGAGGATGTAGGGCCGGATTTGTGTGCCCAATGTGGATGGGCTTCGGGAGTTGATTCTGGAGGAGGCCCACAGCTCGCGGTATTCCATTCATCCGGGTGCTGCGAAGATGTATCAGGACTTGAGACAACACTATTGGTGGAGAAGAATGAAGAAAGATATCGTGGGATACGTAGCTCGGTGTCTCAACTGTTAGCAGGTAAAGTATGAGCATCAGAGACCGGGTGGCCTACTTCAGCAGATGGCTATTCTCGAGTGGAAGTGGGAGCTGATTACTATGGACTTTGTTGTTGGACTTATCTTCAAATCTTCATAGTTCTTGAATCTTCAAGTTTAACCTTCATCTTCAATTTCAAATCTTCATACCCGCCTTCATACATTCATATTCCCAGAATTCGATGCGAAGACTTCGAAATCTATGCCTAATAGACCGCCCCTTCAACTTCTAACCCAGCCACAGATGCTGAGGTGATCGTACCTGAAGTTGCCCTGGAACCTCCTCTAAAGAATTTCATCCCCGAAGGCTGCTCTATAGAAAATGACTTCAAAGTTGAAAAAGCTTCCACGAAAGGGGATCGAGGCGAAGAGGTGTGGAGGTACATATGCTTCATCACCGAGGATACGCTCCCTATGGTTCGGGAGGACTACAAGTTGGAGGGCAAAGAAGTGGTCGTCTCTGGCACTGATAAGGACATCACCACACATGTAGAGGGGTATCTAAGTATTTACACATATCCATTCATGCTTGGCTCGGTGGATACCATAGTCCTCGACTTTTGCAAAAGGTACGAGGTCTGCCTCGGGCAAATTCACCCGTCCTTTTAGAGGATCATGATCCTCATTCGCCACTTCGTCAATAACATTGAGGAACCCGATTTACCATCGACCATCTACTTCGTCTCTACAGAGCTCGAATCTTCCGAGGGGGATTAATCAAGCTCGTTCATCGGGCAAAGAAAGCTCTATTGTTGAGCATTAATGAAGACCGAGGATCTCATTCTCCCCAAGTTCCTGCCGTTCCCTAAACTTCATGAGAGGCGCCATCACGACCGGGTTGGGATTTTGGGTCGTGACAGATCGGATATCTGATCCATTTTAAAACCTTGTTTAATGGTATATAATTTATAACTAACCTGGGAGTTCCTCGTTCCTTTTCAGCAGCATTATTGACATAAAATGCAGTACACGGCCAAGGAGATTGGGAAGGTTTTATTAAACCCTTTTGTAAGAGATTATCAATTTCCTTTTGACAGAACTCTACTAATTCTGAGTTCATTTGATAGGGCCTTGAATTCGTTGGAATATTATCCTTAGAAAAAGAGTCTTCATATGGAAGGGAGACCACATGCTTTTTTCCATCCCAAAAAGCACTCGGATGGTCAGCACATATAGACATAGCAAATTGTTCAGAAATCAATTTAATCTTTTCTTGAACATTAGCAGAATTCAATGTATCAATTATTGACATGCTATAAATTTCATACTGCAAATAATTCATATGACTATACTTCATATTAATCAATGCATTAATATCACGAGTTACTGGATCAGTCAGAAAAATAAAAGAAATTTTTTGATCGTTATAAACAGCATCAAATCCCTTTTCATCGACTTTAGTAAAAGGGTAGATAGCCCTTATAAAGGTGTAAGTATAATTGGAGGGTATAATTGATCCTTAACTAGTATGAAGAAATGAGGAACACACACCTTCTGCTGGAAAACATAAGCATTACGTAGTTTGTATTCTATTTTCATCTTATCACCAGAGGCAGACTTTACATTGTGAGAAGTCTTATGATAATATCGGGTCAGAATTAACCCTTCTTGTATACAAGAAACATCCGCACTACTATCTATCAAAGCAGTTTCAGTCACAGAAAAATCATTATCAATTAAAATAGTACACTTCACATACCATTTATGAGCAGTAACAATTTGCATCATTCCAAGAAACATATTATGTTTGGGACTTAAAATAATCTGTTTTGAAAATTCAGAAATCTCTTCGATATCATTTTCTTCGGGTATCAAAATTCCCTTTTTCTTGTTATCAACAGGTAACTCATTAAAAGAAGAAGATTTTTCTATTTGAGTCACTCGGTGATCCAAAATCATTTGATTTTGTTTTAAAGATTTAATCTCGTTTTTCAGCTTTTCAACTTTGATTTATAAATCATCCATTGAAGAATTATAACTGAAAATATTTGGTTCGTTTTTTGGTAAAAGTCTTTTCTGAACTTCTGCAAACAAATAAGGAGCTTCATCCAATAAATCCCTTTTCTTTTGAAATAGCTTATCTGCCGAAATTTGAAGAAGTAGAGGCCATGTTAATAATCTTTTTTCGAAGATTATTATTAGTGATTTCCTTTAATAGTTCTAAAATATTATCAGAAGTAATTGGGTTAACTTCAAAATCCTGAAATTGTGATTGCAGCTTATAAAAATCCATAGTATTGCAAGAACAATTACCACGTTCACTACTATCACAAGTATCGCTATCAGAATTAGACTATCAAGTAAATTCAA
Source organism: Nicotiana obtusifolia (assembly GCA_002018475.1). Lineage (NCBI taxonomy): Eukaryota > Viridiplantae > Streptophyta > Magnoliopsida > Solanales > Solanaceae > Nicotiana > Nicotiana obtusifolia. Next base: position 8,466 of record MCJB01001217.1, on the reverse strand, counting down.
AGAATCCTCAGAGGCATAATTATCAGAAGAACTACTATCATATTCTTCTCCCGAGGTTTCATCTATAACCTTAAGAATCTGGTCTCTAAATCTATCGTCTAGTTCTAACGCTAAAGCTTTCAGCTTTTCTTTCTTACAATTTGGGGCAATATGGCCAAACTTGCCGCATGTAATACCCCAATATTTTAAGTGAGGATATATTGGACATTTAGAAAATAATTTAAGTCCAAAATAAAAAGGAAAAATAAAGGAACAAATTAAACTAATAAAACTAAATAAAACAAAAAAGAAGAAAACCTAGTCAAACTAAAACAAAGGGCAAAGCCCACTGGAATTAAAAAAAAGGGGGAAGAAACCTACTTTAACTAAAAGAAGGTTACGGTCCGAACAGGTAATGACTCCGTTAAGAAAGCCCTGCATATTTTTCCCTCTTCTTCCAAAGAGAACCCTAGCAGCCGCCCCCTTGCTCACACACACAGAGACAACGCAGAGAAATTCGCCCACCTTCCTCTCGCATGATTCTCACTGGCATTCACTAACCTCCCAAAATTTCATCCCACTCACACACTTCACGGGCACACACACACACGAAACAGCTGAGAACCCATTTTTGAATTTTACGAAATCAGATCTGAAGAAAAGAAACTTTGAAAGAACAGAGAAAAAAAGGAGATTTCAGTAAAGATTTGAGTGCTAATGGATTGCTGGAAGCTTTAAAGCTTATATACTTTTCCCTGGGTTTCTTTAAGTGTTGTTCAAGCTTAAATCACTGCCTTCTGTTGTTGAAGCTTAACTCCATACCACTTGCTACTTTTTCCTTTCCGTCCGTTCTCTATTTCAAGTCAAATTCGTCCATGACTTGGACTATCATGCGACTTACGCAGAATATTTATCTGCTTAATGAAAACATCAAGACCACTTAGCATCTGCCATCTTATGTTCTTCTACAATACAAATGGAAAGAAGGCAGATCGATCAAAGAAAGTCGTACGGACCGCTCGAGGTGACGAGTTGAAATTTCGGAACGAGTACTGTGAGTAGTAATCTTACCGCAATTTGTGTTTTCATAACTTGCATGATTTACACATTATTTTTAATATGGATATGTTACCAATTATTTTGAGTTGCATGTGGGATAAGTCTTTTACTCGATATGAAACCAAAATAGTTATTTCAGATGAGTACCGTGATTTTAAATGTTTCGTTGTCACTAGATTTGTTTTACCGTTACTTGAATTTACTGTTATCGAAAGGAAATTATATGATTTGATAAGAACTGAAATGCCCTATATTGTTTTAAAATAGTTTCTACGAGTATATACGGATTACAGAGACAAGTATAAATGGGAGTAGACATTGAAGGATCCCGTAGCTAACGGCGGGTCCGTTAGACCTGGTGCACCTTGTAATTATTGATTACCGTTATAGCCCTCGCTAGTGGGAAGGTAGAACTAGCATACCGTTACCGATTTCCCTCGAGTAGGGACTACCGTTATATAATGACTTTTGGTAAAGAAGTCCACAGTTATACCGTACATGATCCGTTCATTGAAACCTCCCAAAATTTGAATACTGATATTATACAGTGGTTACCGAGCTTATTACTGAATTGTTAATTATACTTTACTACAAGAAAAGCGTTTTGAGACTGAAATTTTTTTATTGTTTCTGAAAGGGCATTTTTATGTTATTTTCTCTTTGAGATACTAGCATGTTTCTGACTTGTTCCCAAATAAAAATGGTTGTGGTTAAGTGTTATTACTCACTGAGCTAGCGACTCATTCCCCGCTAATTATTTTTACAGAGACAGCAGTTGACGCAAGCGAGGATCTCGTTAATTAGAGCGCACAGGTTGATATTTCTTGATGAGCCTCGCACTTGTTCGCGTGGCCAGAGATTTTACTTATTGTTATGATCTTTTCATTGAACTCTTAGAGTCGCTCCATAGTCATTATTTTAGTTTCATGCGTATTCTTTCGTTATTATAGTCTTATGTTAAGTATCGTTCTCGTTTATCAAAGTTGGAGATAAATTAGTATTTCTAGTGGTAAGTTAGTGGTTTAGTTATGGTGGAGACTTGTATTGGTTATTTGACAAGTTGTCAATTGTTTGGTATAATATTAGGATGTTTGGTTGTTGATTTGAGACAGGAAATTTTTTGGGATGGTCCAAAAACAGGGGAAACTCTGTCCGATTTTCTGTAAAATTTCCAATGAGGCTTACTTGGGAGCACTTGCTCCTAAGCGCCGGTCACAATCCTAAATTGGGTCGTGAAAAAGTTGGTATCAGAGCTCTAGGTTATTCTTATGACTAATGGAGCACACGTCAGTAGTAGAATCTCAATTATGGTTATGTAGCCGGCCATTCCCATAATCGTGATTCTGCGAGAGCGTGATAGGATGTGTCTTGTCTTTCTTTGTTATTCCTCCGTACGTGTGGTGATTAGGGCCAAATAACTGAATCTGTCATTACTTATCCTATTCATGTATGGCTTGGATCAATTACCTTATAATAGAATTTGGCTAGAGGTTCAAATTTTAAAGACGTCAAAATTCGCCAATGGACATGCAACCGTCTCAAAGGAGAGAAATGCTACATAAGTAGTATACAAGACCAGTGAAAGGTTCATTGTGACATATGAGGTGCTTCCTGGTAAGATGCGTAATAGGGTTCATTTCGAAAATTTATACTAGTCTACCACTACAACGATAGAGGAGTGCTATCACAAAAGGTTCTTACCTCCATGAAGAAGAAAAAAAATTGAGATCTTTATGGATATATGATAAACATTAAAAGAATGAGCAACAGAATAGGGGCTCTAAAGTCCTCATGCACCTAGAAGATTACAGGGAACAACAAAATAATCTTAATAAAGTTCATGAAGTTGAAACTACAAAGTTTACTATTTATGATAGTTCAAAGGATCTTTAAAGGTTTTAGTAAAATACTTACCACGTTATGAGCTATAGGATATTTCATGAAGTGGCCTATGGAACAGGAAACTTTTAGACAAGAGAACATGGCGAATACATGAAATGCTACTGTACTCTTAGGGATGCCAACAAGAGCAAAACAACTAATTTGGGAATAATATCACCAATGTGTTTATGAATTACTTCCTTCTTGACAGTTTTTGGCGTGAACTTGCCTGCTAGATCATTTAAGAAATTGATTTAGACAATTTGTATACTTACATATAACACCAAAATTTCTCGGCTGGATACGCAAGCAACGTCTTAAGTTTAAAGGCTTGTTGAAAGGTTGGTTAATTGTTTGAACAAGGTAGTTACTGCATATATGAAGACTTAAACCTATTTTGTAGCAGTTGCACTTACCAGAAAGATTGAAAAGTTGGACATGATAGGCGTGCAAGAACTCACATAAGAAAATCGAGATTAGAATATCTTTTAATATGGATTTTAAATATGAGTCGAAGATCTAAAAATCAAGGACATTTTGAGATATTAAGCGATCCTTTTTGGGTTACCACTTATGTGAAAAATCTATAGTAGTTAGACATGTGTTTAAAGCTTTTAAGATTCAAGTTAAGAGAAAGAAACCCTAGCTAACCAAGTTATACTTGATATGGTTGACTCTAACGTACTGATGGGTATGGATTAATTATCTTCTTACCAAGCTACCCAAGATTATTATGGAAAGATTATTAAGTTTGGTGAATTTTAAAAGCTAGTTTTGTCCAAAAAGGGGTTATAGGTTTTAGAGACGAGCAAAACATATATTTTGAAGACTTAATGGCTATAAAAGAAAGGTTGTTTGGGTCTCATTGATACGGTAAGGGGCACAAGAGAAGAAACACTTAGTTTGAGAAAAAATATATATATCATAATGATAGATTCTCTAATGTATTCCTAAGGATTTACTAGGACTACCTCCAATATGAGAAATAAACTTCGGTATTGATTCAAACACCTAACACGCAAACCATATTATATGGCACCAATAGAGTTGACAGAGCTGAATGAACAATTGCGAGACCCACTGGATAAGGGTTTTATTAGACCTAGTGTATCACCATGGGGTGCACCGGTACTATTCGTAAAGAAGAAAGACGGATCCCTAAGAATATGCATTGACTACAGGCAGTTGAACAAGATAACAATATGCAATAAATATCCCTTGCCTCGTATAGATGACATGTTTGATCAGTTACAAGGAGCTGCCCACTTTTCAAAGATTGACCTCCGTTCTGGTTATCATCAACTTCGAATCAAAGATGAAGATATTTCTAAGACTGCTTTCAGAATTCGATACGGGCACTATGAGTTTCTTGTGATGCCTTTCGGACTGACTAATGCTCCAGCTGCATTCATGGATTTAATGAATAGGGTGTTCAAGCCGTTTCTGGATAGATTTGTAATAGTATTTATTGATGACATACTGATATATTCTTGTAGCCAAAGAGAACACGAGAATCATCTCAGGACTACGTTGCAAACATTGCGAGAACATCGACTTTATGCTAAGTTCTAAAAGTGTGAGTTCTGGCTAGACTCGGTAGCATTTTTGGGGCATGTTGTATCTAAAGATGGAATTATGGTAGATCCTAAGAAGACCGAAGCTGTGCAGAAATGGCCCAGACCTACTTCTCCCACAGAGATTCGCAGCTTTTTAGGCTTAGCAGGCTATTACAGGCGTTTTGTGCAGGATTTCTCCAGAATAGCATCGCCACTGACCAAGCTAACACAGAAAAATGCAAAGTTTCAGTGGACGGAGGAATGTGAGCAAAGCTTTCAGAAACTCAAAACGTGTCTGACAACTACGCCAATATTAGCCTTACCATCAGGTCCTGGAGGATTTACAGTATTCTGCGACGCCTCGAGGGTGGGATTAGGATGCATTCTCATGCAAAATGGTCGTGTTATAGCTTATGCTTCGAGACAATTGAAAAAGCACGAGCAAACTATCCTACACATGATTTGGAGATGGCTGCAGTGGTATTTGCTCAAAAAAATTTGGAGGCATTATGTATACGGCGAAACTTGTGAGATTTATACTGACCATAAAAGTCTGAAGTATATCTTTCAGCAGAGAGCTCTAAATCCTCAGCAGCGTCGTTGGATGGAACTACTCAAAGACTATGGTTGTTCTATTTTGTATCATCCTGGAAAAGCCAATGTGGTGGCTAATGCATTGAGTAGAAAATATATGGGGAGTTTGGCACATATAGCAAAGAGACTTTTAGCCAAAGATATTCAGAGACTAGAAGATACAGGTATCAGATTTAGTGTCGGAAATTCAGAGGCATTGTTGGCTTGTGCTCAGGCTAAGTTTTCATTAGTTGAGCGCACTAAGGCCACCCAATATGAGGATGAACGATTATGTAAATACAGAGATGAGGCCTTAGCTGGTAAAAGCAAGGATATGATTGTTGAAAGTGATGGTGTTCTTCGAATAGGTGACAGGCTATGGGTAGTAGACATAGATGGAATGAGACATGCTATTCTTAAAGAAGCTCACAACACTAAATACACTATACATCCTGAATCCACAAAAATGTACCATGACCTGAAGCAATTTTATTGGTGGGAAGGTATGAAGAAAGATGTTGCTAACTTTTTTTTTCTAGTTGTTTGACTTGTCAGCAGGTCAAGGCTAAGCATCAACGACCCGCGGGACTACTACAACAAATTGAGATTCCAGAGTGGAAATGGGAAAGAATTACTATTGATTTTCACCGGACTACCACGAACCCTTAGAGGTTATCGGTATGAGTGATTGGGGATCCGCCTCATATCTTGGACTTCAGCACAATTCAGTTGGACGATGATTTGATCTATGATGTGGAGCCAGTGGCGATTTTGGGTCGTCAGGTTCGGAAGTTGAGGTCAAAGGATATAGCTTCAGTGAAAGTGCAGTGGAGAGGTCGACTTGTGGAGGAGGCTACCTGGGAGACTAAGCGTGAGATGCGGAGCAGATATCCTCACCTATTTGAAGCTTCAGGTACGTTTCTTGACTCGTTCGAGGACAAACGTTTGTTTAAATGGGGGAGAATGTGACGACCCAGCCAGTCGTCTCATGAGTTACCGCTCCGTTTTCCCCATTTCTGCCTTGTTATGCTTCATTATATCATTTGGATGTGTGTGCAAAATTTCATGTCATTCGGATATGGTTTGATTGGGTTTTTGATCAAATTAGTAATTTAGAAGACTCCAGAATTCTTAGGCTTGAATACGACGCGAATTTGGTGTTGAGAGGTTGTTTTGAGCGTTCCGAAGGTTGAAACGAGTTTAAATAATGCTATGGGATATGTTGACATATTTGGTTGAGGTCCCAGTGGCCTCGGGTGAGTCTAGGGTGGTTAAACGGACTATTTCGTCCTTGGAAAAGTTGCAGAAAACCAGAAAAGTTTGTAATTTTGTAACATAACAAAGAGGCATAGCAAAGCGGGCTATGCTATCGCAAACCCTATATGCCAGCCGCAAACCACACACCCAGATCGCAGACCCAGACAGTTTTCTGGGCGAGGATTGACGCCAAGAATGCGGTCGCATTTCCACAATGCGGACTGCATATCCACCACACTGAAACCGAAGACCGAGACAGATTTCTGAGCAAAAATAAACGTCAGAAATGCGGTCAAAATGCGGTCGCATTTTTGACATGCGGACCGCAAACCATGCCTCACACTAAACTGCGGTGAAGGCTAGGTTCTGCGATGGTCATAGCAAAGATGCGGACCGCATGTTGGATATGCGGCGGTTTGCGGTCGCATTTTAAACCCGAAAGAGGCCTTTTTGTCCCGATTTTTTACCCTTATAAATAGAAACCAGTGCCCATTGGCCATGCAAAACCCACTATCGTTACCATCTTAGAGAAACACCTCCAAAACACCCTAAATCACAGCCAAAATCAACCTCAAAACTATATCCAAAGGAGACTTTCTTGGACAAATTCTTAAAGGAGGGGATTTCGGCCATCTTAAACATAATTGGAGCTATAGAGCTCGGATTGAGCCGATTTTTTTTGGGAGACTTTCAAGGGAAACATTGGGGTAAGTGTTCTTAATTCAACCTTGGTCAAATTACCCCAGTATATCGCTATTTTAGTATTTAATTGATGAATTAAGTTGGAAAATCTGTGAAAAATCCTTAAGTTTAGATTTAAAGATTTGGTGGTCGATCCGATGTCGGAATTCGATAATATTTGTATGGTTGAACTCGTTGGGAGATAAGGGACCCGTTGATGTGAAAATTTTTGAGCTTCGAGAAGTGGGTCGGGGCTCGAGTTTTACTAATTTCGTAATTTCTTGGTATTTTTCGATTTGTTTCGATTGGGCTTTGTTACCCCAGCATATTGTGACGTATTGGTTCTAATTTTGGTTAGATTCGGCGCGCGTAGAGGCCAATTCGAAGGGTAAAGGCGTTGCGGGCTAGGATTTAGCTGGTTCGAGGTGAGTAGTGATTGTAAATGATGTTCTGAGGGTTTGAAACCCCGGATTGTACATAGTAGTGCTATATTGAGGTGAGACACATGCTCGATGATGGGCGTGGGGTCGTTTACTACTAGGGATTGTGACTTGGTCCGTCCCGATTTATCTGTTTTTCGCGTATTTGACTGAAACTTATTTATTGTTATTATGATTTGAGCCGATTGCCATATTTGGGCTTCGTGTAAATTATTTGAACCCTTCAGAGATTTTTATCACTGTTTCCTCACTATTTTGATTTATTGCTGGATCTCAGTCATGTTGTTTCAACCGTTTTACAACTCAGCCACTTTTACTCAGTTTTTGAGATTTAAATATTATTTTAATGATGTTTTGGGCTGAGAACTACTGTTTTACTATGCCCAAGAGGCTTGTGATGATTTTCGGACTGAGTGCGGCCGAGGGCCAAATATGAGGTTTTACTGAGTGATATGAGGCCGAGGGCCTGAGATACTTTATGTGCCACGAGGTGGCTTGTGACTGATATGAGGCCGAGGGCCTGAGATACTGTATATACGCCACGAGGTGGCTTGATTAATATGAGGCCGAGGGCCTATATGTATGATACGAGGTGGCTTGATATTGCGCTTGGGCCGTAAGGGGCCCCTCCCGGAGTCTGTACACCCCCAGTGAGCGCGGGTACCCATTGTGATGTGAAATATAGCCCGAGGGGCTGATGTTGTACCATGTGATAGCCCGAGGGGCTGATATTGTTCTAAGAAGGAGCCCGAGGGGCTGGTGCTGTTTTATGATATTGCCCGAGGGGCGGATTTGTTGATACTGAGCCCGAGGGGCGATGTTTACTTTATATTATTTACCTAAAGGATTACATGTTTTTACCTGTTGAAAAGAGATTTTACTTAATTTCTCACTGATTTACTGTTTTCGAACGATGTTTTATTGCTTCATTATAGAATGCCTTGTGCTTTATGTGCTTCCTTACTTTCAGTCGTTATTTATATTTATTACTCACTGAGTTGGAGTACTCACATTACTCCCTGCACCATGTCTGCAGATTC
>MCJB01001216.1:0-16537 GCA_002018475.1 Nicotiana obtusifolia | reverse complement strand
CAATCAGTTAAATAACAAGAAAATAATATAAATACGGTTTAATAATAGTCAATTGCGGAAAATATAGTAAACCATCCCGACTACAGCCCTCAGATCGGGGTGTCACAAAGTCATGAGCCACTAAGGAAATCCTAATAATAATATAACTATTACAATATCTTGGGTACAATTGTTTGAAGAAAGTGAAAACAACAAATAAAAGAGATACGGGCTGCGAACACCGACAGCTACCTCGTAATCTCGGAATCACTACCCTGACGATAGTAATAGTCAATACCTCGGAGTGGAACCGATAACGCCTGAATCTGCACACATGGTGCAGGGAGTAATGTGAGTACTTCCAACTCAGTGAGTAATAAATATAAACAATGACTGAAAGTAAGAAACACATAAGACTTAAAGTAATCCACGGTGGAGCAGTAAAAACATGTAACATCTCAAATAGATAACATGAAGTAAATGGGAACAACACCAACAAAACCAAAAATGCAATGCAATGCGATGCAATGCAAGTCATGACTATCGTGGCGGACGTGCCACCCGTTCCCTGGGTACCCGGCGCTTACTGTGGGGGGTTCAGTAGCGCAATATCTCGTGACGGCGTGTCACCCGATCCATGCATACTATACCTCGTGGCGGCGTGCCACCCGATCCATGCACACTACATCTCGTGGCGGCGTGCCACCCGATCCATTTAAAAATCATTTGAAAATATCATTTACTTTTCAAAACTGAGTTTATGAAATGAATCAATGCAGCAACAACACCCTTGAAGGTTCACATAACCGGCGAGATGCCAAATAATACCCCCGAAGGGTTCACATAACCGGCGAGATGCCAAATAATATGATGTAGTAAGCAATAACCAATACCCCTGAAGGGTTCACAAAACCGGCGAGATGCCAAATAATACCCCTGAAGGGTTCACATAACCGGCGCGAATCCCAAATATGATTTAGTAAACAATGACAACTACCCCTGAAGGGTTCACATAACCGGCGAGATGCCCAAATATGATTTAGTACACAGTGACAACTACCCCTTAAGGGTTCACATAAACGGCGCGAAGCCCAAATACGATTTAGTAAACAATGACGACTACCCCTGAAGGGTTCACATAAATGGCGCGAAGCCCAAATACGATTTAGTGAACAATAGTAAATACCCCTGAAGGGTTCACATAACCGGCATGAAGCCCACATATGGCAATCAGCCCAAATCATGATGATAACACGTAAGTTTCAATCAATTGCATAGTAAAATCATCAATCGGGATGGACCAAGTCACAATCCCCAGTAGTAAACAATCCCACGCTGAGCGCGTGTCTCAACTCAATATAGCACTACGATGTGCAATCCGGGGTTTCAAACCCTCAGGACATCATTTACAATCATTACTCACCTCAAACCGGCTAAATCCTTAGCCCGCGATGCCTTTTCCCTTTGAATTGGCCTCCACGTGCGTCGAATCTATTCAAATTCAGAATAATTACGTCACATTATGCTATGGGGACAAAGCCCAAGCGAAAATAATCAAAATTACTAAGAAATCCCGAAATTAGCAAAACCCGGGCCCCGGGCCCACCTCTCAAAATTCAGTACTTTTCACCCCAATGGGTTCCTTATCTTCTCACTAGTTCAACCATATAAAAATTGTCGAATTCCGACACCGGATCGACCTTCAACCCTCAAATCTAAGCTTTAGGGTTTTTCCACAATTTTTCCACTTAAATCACCAATTAATTGCTAAAAACGGTGATGAACTGAGGTAATTCCTCAAAAATTTAGTTAGGAACACTTACCCCGAGATTACTCTTGAAAATCATTCAAGAATTGCTTCAAGATTTGCTTCAATTCGAGTTCTATGGCCCCAAGTATGTTTAAGATGACCAAGACTCTTCCTCTATGAATTTGTCCATGAAAATCTCCTTTGAATATGGTTTTGAAGTTGATTTATGGTGATTCTATGGTGTTTGGAGGTGTTCCTCTTCGTGGGTAACGAAAATGGATCTTATAGAACTAGATGGGCATTGGGTTCTACTTAAAAAGTGTTAAAATTCGAGTTAAAACACCCTTGTCGGGTCGAAAACGCGATCCCTAATGTCATAAAAGCGGTTCGCACATCACATGTGCGATTCGCACTTTGGTCGCAGATCTCCCCTCATTTTCTGCCTCAGTTCGCGACACTCTGTGTCAAAAAAGCGATTCGCTTTTGTCAATTCGCTATCAAAACGCGATCGCGGATTTGACAATTTTCGGCAGATTTTTCCTCGACACGAAAATAGGCATAACTTTCTCATACAATGTCCGAATTGGACGATTCTTTTTGCTATGGCTCCAAAATTTCGATACAGATCTAATGCATAAAAAAAAACTGAATTTGGAGTTCATTTGAATAATATTATACCACTTTTCCTTGAAGATACGCCACCGGCACATTCTTGAAATGCCGAAGTTAAACTCCATCAACCATCCAAAATCCATTCGAGACCCTCGGGACTTCAACCAAACATGCCAACATGTCCCATAACATTATTCAAACTTGTTCCAACCATTGGAACGTTCAAATCAACATCATAACATCAAATTCGCATCGGATTCAAGCCTAAGGACTTCAAAATCTTCTAAATCGCTCTTTTGATCTAAACCCGACCAAACCACGTCCGAATGACCTGAAATTTTGCACACAAGTCATAAATCACATGTTGAAGCTACAGAAACTTTCGGAATTCCATTCCGACTCTCGGATCAAAATCTCGCCTATCAACCGGAAATCGCCAAATTCTAACTTTACCAATTCAAGCCTAATTCTACTCGGGACTTCGAAAACTAATTCCGATCACTCTCCTAAGTCATAAATCCTCTCCCGAAACTAACCGAATTCCCGGAATTCACATCCGAGCCTTCTAATTCATAAGTCAACGTCCAGTTGACTTTTTACAACTTAAGCCTCCTCGAAAGAGACTAAGTGTCTCATTTCTTACCGATTTCACTCCGAATGCAACGTACTCAACTTGATTACATAAATCATAGATAATGAAATATAATGATGCATATATTGGGGAAGACGGAGCAGTAACCCATGAGACGATTTACCGGGTCGTCACGGAGAAACTACTTAATAAGAAATTTGAAGGATTTAGGATTTGTCCTTTAAATTTAGAAAATTTATATAGCGAAGAAAGAAAGGAAAAACTTTCTGATGAGATTAATAAAATCTCAAAGAAGTTTGCTAGAAAGCCAGTACAAAGGATGTACTACTATCATAGACCAACCCCCCAGGATGTTTTATTAGAAGAACCTGAGCCCAATTACTTCTCACAAAGTTATAGTGGTAAGGAAATCTATGAGTGGAACATAGATAGATTTACAAATAGACAGATTTATATTCAGGTACATATAATGCTTATGTATAGTACTATCTGTAAGGTTAATAATAATTCTGAAAAAACTATTGCGGATATGATTATAGCTGGGTTTACTGGCCAACTGAAAAGCTAGTGGGATAATTATTTGACTAATAGTCAAAGAGCAGATATTTAAGGAGCTGTTAAGATAGAAATGGTCATAATGTTCAGAACATAGTCTATTCTTTAGTTCTCAGTATCATAGAAAATTTTCAGGAAGATGGTCAGATAATAGTGAGACCATTAGGACTATGCTTCAAAATCTTATGTGTCATACACTTACAGAGTTTAGATGGTATAATGATGTATTTCTATCCAGAGTTATGGAATTGCCCGAGTGTAATAGTACTCGCTGGAAGTCTAAGTTTATAGATGTGCTTCCCACTTTATTTGCTGAAATAATTAGAAAGACCCTTAGAGGTACTGCTATGAGTATAGATTATAATAGCTATACTTATGGTAAGCTAATTAGTGTATGCACTTAGGAAGGTTTAGCTCTTTGTAATGAGATTAAGCTAAACCAAGAGATTAAAAAATATCGTCTAAATGAAAGACAACAATTAGGAGAGTTCTGTGAGCAATTTGCCATAGATATTTCCAAAATTAAGAGACCTCATAGGAAGAAGAAAAATCAGAAATAGCCTTATAAGGATAAGAGAAAGAAGTGGAGAAATCCTGAAAAAAGAAGAGAAAAGACCGAGAAGAGAAGGTCTAGTTATAAGAAGAAGAAGGATTTAATAAAATTCGTCAAGCCCAATGCATGTTATAAGTGTGGTAAAGTAGGGCATTATGCCAAAGATTGCAAGGTTAAGGATAAGATTAAAAACCTTGATTTAGATGATAGCATTAAGGATTCGTTATATAAGATCCTATTAAATTCATCCCCGGATTGCAGTGACACAGAATTTTCAACCGATGAAGATTTGAAGGTGTTACAGAATGAAGAATATTATTCTTCTTCAGAAACAGAATGTGAACCTTGTAAACAAGGCCAGTGTTGTAATAACAGCACAGAGGATGAATTTTATAATATTTATTCGTAGTTTAAGGACTTAGATATTAATGTCATTACCAATGACAGTTTATTAGAACTCCTTAGAGTCATTAAAGATCCTGAGTTAAGATCCCAGATTATAGATAGGATAGATCCCATTAAGGATAATAGTCCTAAGGCTTCTACAGGAGAAGAAATTCCTTCTCAAAAGGGTCCTTATACAATGTCTGATATTAAGAAGATTTTAAAAGAAAAATCCCAGGCCATTGATAGGCCAACCATTGTTCAAGACTTGAAGGAGGAGATTAATAATCTCAAGAATGAAGTCTCGAATCTAAATGCTTCTAATATAGCCTTAGATAAGAGGATTATTAAGTTAGAAAATTCTCAGATTACCCCAAATTTAGAATTCAGTACTAATATTACTGAATTAGAATTAGGTCCAGTACTTCTAATAAAGAAGTAAGAGATAACTTTTTAGGAACTGTTAATCTTCATCACAATGAATTTTTGCAGAAATTACAGTTCTTTACTACACAAAAGTTTCTAATAAAAGTAACTCTTTTGATTGATTATAATTTCAAAACAGAGTTTGTTGCATTATTTGATAGCGGTGCAGATTTAAATTGCATAAAATAAGGAATAATACCTTCTAGATATTTTCATAAAACTACACATAGGTTAAAAAATGCTAGTGGTCAGCATATGGGTATTACTTATAAATTACCTAAAGCATTTATTTGTAAAAATAATATTTGCATTCCTGAAAATTTTGTTTTAATAAAAGATATTCATCAAGATGTAACATTAGGTGTGCCATTTTTTCATAAAATCATGTCTTTTACTAACTGGGATGCTAATAGTTTTACAGGTACCTATAAAGGTAAACCCATTACTTTTGAGTTTATAACTCAACCAATTCAGAGATTTTTAAATGAAATTATTTCTAAAAATATTATTGAAAAAAATAAGCAGATTTATTTTTAAAAAAATGAAATATGCAGTCTTACCATAGAACAAGATTAGCAAGCTCAGAAACTAATAGAAAAAATTGATTCAATAAAGAATCAGTTCTCTTTAGAAATATGTGGTAATCATCCAAATCAATTTTGGAATAGAAAACGTCATATAGTAAGACTTCCCTTATGAAGAAGGCTTTTCAGAAGGTAATATCCCAACTAAAGCCAGGCCATGCCAAATGAACTCCGAATATTTAGAATTATGCAAAACGAAAATTGATTCTCTAATAGAGAAAGTGTAACGACCCCATATGCCGTAGAAACCCATATGATGCTAATTGTTTAGATTTGCTTGTTTGAAGCGCAAATCCCTCTTTGTAATTATGTAATCTTAACATTCTTGTAGGGTATGAGGTATAAGAATCTAATAATAGGGAAATGTGACGACCCGACCAGTCATCTCGTGGGTTACCACTCCGTCTTCCCTATTTCTACTTCATTTACGCTTCGTTATTCGTGTTTTATGTGATCGAGTTGAGTAATTTGCGTTCGGAGTGAATTTGGTAAGAAATGAGACACTTAGTCTCTTTTAAGAAGATTTAAGTTGGAAAAGTCAACCGGATGTTGACTTATGAGTTAGAGGGTTCGAATGTGAGTTACGATGGTTCGTTTAGTTTCGGGAGGTGATTTATGACTTAGGAGTGTGATCGAAATTGGTTTCGGAGATCCCGTGTAGAATTAGGCATGAATTGGCGAAGTTAGAATTTTGGCGATTTCCGGTTGATAGGCGAGATTTTGATCCAAGGGTCGGAATGGAATTGCAAAAGTTGCTGTAGCTTCGATATGTAATTTACGACTTGTGTGCAAAATTTCATGTCATTCAGATGTGGTTTGGTTGGGTTTAGATCAAAAGAGCGATTTAGAAGATTTTGAAATCCTTAGGCTTGAATCCAACGCGAATTTGGTGTTGAGAGGTTGTTTTGGGCGTTCCGATGGTCGGAACAAGTTTGAATAATGTTATGGGATATGTTGGCATGTTTGGTTGAGTTTTCGGAGGCCTCGGGTGAGTTTTGGGTGGTTAAACGGACTATTTCATCGTTGGAAAGGAAAAATCTGCATAAATGTTAGAAATGCTACGCATGTTGTCCAAAATGTGGACAACATTTTGATTATGCTACGCAGCATTTTGATTATGCTACGCAGCAAAGTGTAGCAGATTGCAATGTCAAAAATGCGACCAGAATGCGAACAACATTCTGATTATGCGACCAGAATGCGAACAGCATTTTGAACACCTGAAAGTTTTATTGTTCAATTTTTGACCTCTTTATGAATAGAAATAAGTGCCCATTTGCCATGCAAAACCCATTTTCATTATCCACAAAGAGAATAACCTCCAAACACCATAGAATCACAGCAAATCAACCTCAAAACTATATCCAAAGGAGATTTTCTTAGACAAATTCTTAAAAGAGGGGATTTTGGCCATCTTGAATATAGTTGGAGCTATAGAACATGGCTTGCAGCTAATCTTGAAGGAATTTTTGGAAGATTTTCAAGGGAAACATCGGGGTAAGTGTTCCTAACTCAATTTTTAAGGAATTACCTCAGTTTATCACTGTTTTTAGCAATTAATTGATGATTTAAGTTGGGAAAATTGTGGAAAACCCTAAGTTTAGATTTAAAATTTGAAGGTCGATCCGATGTCGGAATTTGATAAATTTTGTATGGTTGAACTCGTGAGGAGATAAGGAACTCGTTGGGATGGAAATTACTGAATTTGGAGAAGTGGGCCCTGGGCTCGGGTTTTGCTAATTTCGGGATTTCTTAGTATTTTTGACTTCTTTCGCTTGGGCTTTGTTCCCGCAACATATTGTGACATAATTATTCTGAATTTGGATAGATTCGACGCATGTGGAGGCCAATTCAAAGGGCAAAGGCGTCGCGGGCTAAGGATTTAGCCGGTTTGAGGTGAGTAGTGATTGTAAATGATGTTCTGAGGGTTTGAAACCACGAATTGCACATCGTAGTGCTATATTGAGGTGAGGCACGCGCTCGATGATGAGCGTGGGGTCGTTTACTACTGGCGATTGTGACTTGGTCCGTCCCGATTGATGATTTTTACTACATATTTGATTGGAACCGATTTGATATCATCATGATTTGGGCTGATTGCCATATTTGGGCTTCGTGCCGATTATTTGAACCCTTCAGGGGTAGTTATCACTGTTTCCTCACTGTTTGATTCATTACTTGAACTCATTCATATTGTTTTTCACTGTTTTTACAAAACAGCCATTTTTACTCAATTACGAGATTTAAATGACATTTTAAATGATATAAATGGATCGGCTGGCACGCCGCCACGAGATTTGATATGAATGGATCGGGTGGCACGCCGCCACGGAATATGATATAAAGGGATCGGGTGACACGCCGTCACGAGATATTGCGCTTGGGCCGTAAGAAGCCCCTCCCGGAGTTTGCAACCCCCACAGTGAGCGCAGGGTACCCATGGGATCAGGTGGTACGCCGGCACGAGAGTCATGCCATGTAATGTATTCTGTTGTGCTGGTATTGTTGTTTTCCTTTACTTCATGTTATTTATTTGAGACATTTATATGTTTTATTGTTCATTATGGATTGCTGTATGCCTTATGTGTTTTCTTACCTTCAGTTGTTATTTATAATTATTACTCACGGAGTTGGAAGTACTCACATTACTCGCTGCACCCCGTGTGCAAATTCAGGCTTTATCGGTTCTGCTCCGAGACATTGATTATTACTGTCAGGGCGGCAATTCAGAGACTACGAGGTAGCTGTTGGCGTCCGCAGCCCCGTATCTCTTTTATCTTGTTGTTTCCACTATCTTCAAACAATTGTGCCAAAGATATTGTAATAGTAATCTTATTATTAGGATTTTCATTAGTTGCTCATGAATTTGTGACACCCCGATTTGAGGCCTGTAGCCGGGTTGGTTCGCTACTTTTCTGCTAATTTCTGATATCAAACTATACTTACATTATTTTCATGTTGCTAATTGTTTAAAACGAGGTCTAGTTTGGATTGGCTGGCCTTGTCTTCATGAGAGGCGCCATCACGATCGGGTTGGGATTTTGGGTCGTGACAAGTTGGTATCAAAGCCTAGGTTACATAGGTCTCACGAGTCATGAGCGAGTTTAGTAGAGTCTTGCGGATCGGTACGGAGACGTTTGTACTTATCTTCGAAAGGCTGCGGAACCTTTTTAGGAAAAACTTCATATTCTTGATATCCTTATCGTGCGGTTTGATTCTATTGAGGAATCTGCCTTTATATCCTTCCTACTCAATCTTATGCGGCGCGAACGTTTGTTATCAATTGGGCGTCGAAGAGTTGTAGTGGTACTACAGAACAGACGTGGTGCCAGATGTGTGTTCGGGCAGGGTATTATCGTTCCCTTTTGGAAGAATATTCTTATGCTTCAGCTTAGTATCTGCATCTTCTATGGTTTTGAGACCGTGCACGAATTGCTACGATGTCTATGCGTTGTTGTCATACAATGTTGGTGAAATGGTAAAGTGCTTCTGTATGAAACGCGGCAGCGAATGACTCGAAAGGAGGATTTCTCAGTGTATAATTTAGAGGTTCCGCATTTAACTCTGGCGAAGGAAAGGCAGTCGGACTAGGGATGTTCATGTTTGGTTGATGAAGCAACAAGACTTGATATTTTCAAGCATGACGGAATTTTCAATGTGATGCGGTGTCGTCATCCTTGTTTGAATGCATTATGGTTCGTCGGTGTTACAGTCTTCTTGGATTTTTGGCCTTCAGGGCTGTGCTGTGAAATGGTGCCGGAGGGGTGGTTGCCAGGGATAGCTGAGTGCAGTGGTTAAAAAAAAATCGAATTAGTATTTCTGATGTGGATGGCTCGAGAAAGATGATCTTCGAAGAGGCTTAGAGTCAGTAACATTTTATTGGTTCGGGTGATACAGAGATGGATTTCGATTTGATGCAACATGTGAGAAGTGAAGTATGAGGAACGACATGGCAGGAAGTGTTTCGCGGTGGTTGAAGTACTAGCAGGCCAAGTATAAGGAGAAGAGGTTGAAAAGTTGCTTAAAGGAGATGGTTTAACCGAAATAAGAGTGACAGGTTGGCATATGGATTCTGTGGTAGGATAGCCCCATGCCTTGAGAAGTGTAGAATGGTTTGGGAATCGTGATGGAAGGTGATTTGGCCTACGTATTTTATTTGGAGTGATGGTTGTTGTACGAAGAGAGATCGAATATGGCAGAAGGGAGTTTGTTTGAAATGAATAGGGGTGTGAAGATCTGATTATCGTTTCAGGTGCAATATGACTTGAGTTCATAAAGTATTGTTGAACTTTCAGTTGATGTCGATAGGGAAGAAGTAGACTTACACAGCTGGTGGGCGAGCATGAGCTCAGGAGAATTTGCTGATTACGGGGTAGTTGTACCCAGTGTAGCATCGTTAGAAGATGTCGGTAAGGATTCCACAGGTGGGTTATCTACTGTGAGCAGGTTAGCGATGGCGTGATGTTGATGAAGCTTCCGCGAGGTATACTACTTGCTACCCAGTAAGAGGTCGGATGTGTGACCATGACTTGTGATCCAAGATGTTCATGAAAAGCTTAACGAAAGACTTAGAGAAGTCTGTCGGGCTAGTGGTGCAAGATAATATTGAGCACATAAGGAGGGTATGAGATGGTTCATGAGTATTGAGACGATGTGATATCGCGATTCGGGTCACTCGAGGTGAGTACAAGTTAAGTTCATTATGTTGTGAATGGAGCTATTATATTTCTAAGTCAGGTCAAGAGTAAATTGAAAGAAGTTGGGTCGGTTTGTAATGGTCGAATCAGTGTGATGGTGGCAATGATCAGTTCCTTCGGCGTGTGAAGTTTTTCATGCGGTATGTGGTTGTGCGGGCAGGCCCGATAGCCACCATGACTTGATCGATTTGGGAGATACTTAATTTGAATGGCCTTGTTGTGTGAATGGACTCCGGAAGAGCCATGATGGATTAGACCACAACTTGAGGTTTGTATTTTCTGTGGTTATGGGAATTCAGTTGCGTGTTGCCATGGTTCTTCTGAAATGAGTTGAGTGAAAAGGGGTTCTAGCCAATGGAGTGTTCATTCTACTAGTAGTTCAGGGGTTATGAGAAATTATTTTACTCTCGCATAGCAGCACGAGAGGTGCAGTGAACAGCAGGGGAATTAGAAGATGAGGATCAATGTTGCGGTTCAGTGTTGACAAGAATGTCATGAGCAAGAATAAGTAGGGAAGAATTCAGGTGTTCAGAGTAAGCTGGCATCCTCTTTAGTGTCACCTGGGAATGGTGTTCTGTGTAAGAGGATTTATGTATTGATTTGCGGACTCTTGGTTGGCTTTACAGAATTAGTATTGTTGGTGGTATGGAGGTGCAGACCTTGCTACATGGTGCGGAAGGTCGTGGAGGCGTATCCCACAGGAAAATTGTATAATTGTGACCTATTAGTCACTTGATTGTTAGAGGTTGAAAGCAAGTATGGAGATTCAGGTACTTTCACTAATATGAGAGTTTATGCTTGGAAGGCGCTCTAGTCCGTTGGTTGTGAAACATAGGAGCTTGTTCTGGATTGAGACGACTTGACTATTCGCACATAAGTTGTGGCCCCGTATAGCTTGTGGTATTATATGAGCGGGATGACTCTCAGATGCAGGTCATCTATTACACCTTAGCCGTGCTTGTGTTTTGTAGCATATGGTGCTATCCGTCCCCCTAGGGTGGTATTTTAGCACTTGGCGTGCTTGTGGAACGTTACGCGGGCTGGATAAATCTTTTCCAGAGTTCGTTTCTCTTTATGTGTCATGTTCAGATTGTAGCTTGTCGGCGCATTGATGGCGCCATATGAGATCTGAGTCGGTGTTTGAGGCGGCTTATTGCATGAGCAGCTTACGCCGGGTGAGACGAGATTATCGGAGCTGAAATCTGTGCAATCAGATTTATATAAGATACAGTAAAATAGAAATATCGATATTCAGTTCAGAATGAGGTAATGGTTCTTGACAGGATGAGAGACCCCATGAATTATTGATTCGGTAGGTGGCTACGAGTTTTTACACGTCTTTTTCGTCGTGGCAGTATTGCGAGATTTGGAACAGGATTTATATGCGTCATGAGGTGTGTTGCGAGCACCAGATTCCTGAAATTTCAGCTATTGTGGTCGGAGGATGTTATTATGGGCAATCGACTTATATGGTGAGTTTGTGAATTTGCACTCCACTACTGTGTTTATTCCTGTTGGGAGATTTTGATGGCCTTAGCCGAGTCTATCATTTTGTTATGTACACTATTGAGGGCTATGAGTCCAAAAGTGACTTTTTGTTACTCACTACAGTGGGTTTCGATGTAATTTCGAGATAGTTGATTAAAGCTTTATGAATTACATGCCCTACCGGTGTGGGAGTTCATTATGTGCCGTGATTTCGAGTAAAGGAAATTACTTTTTTAAAGGAGAAATAGATAGATTTCAGTTGGCACGAGTGCATATTACTTGTGATTCAGAGTTGAGGACGAGATCCTCGCATTTTAATATGATATGAAAAGTTTAAACCGGGCTATAAGCCGCGGTGGGAGTTATATAAGGACGAGATCCTTGCAATGAAAATTTTGTGTTTTACAATCCCCCTTTGTGGAATTAAATTGGTACTATAGTACTGATAGGGAGCTATGCCTGTTAGGCTTATTTGATAATTCTTCTATGTATTTCTGTGCACATTTAGCCATATTCATGCTGTAATTATTGAGTTTTAGCCTACATGGTGAGTGCCCAGGTGGCGTTGAATGTGACTCGTAGATTTGAGTAAATGATTATGAGGTTTTCATGCCTAGCGAATTGCTGGCAGTGTTGTGTAAATTTGAAACGAGGTTTTGGTTAAAATGAGGTTAATTGACGATGCTGGAATTAATTATGAACAGCTACTATGACCAGAGACATGGTTATGGGCATACAAATGATGGGCGTGCAAGCACGAGTTGCTACAGCCGGTTGAGACTAACATGCTGTGTTGAATTAATTGGGCTGTGAGAAATTTGGCTTTAAAGTTTATAAATGTGGATAAAAGAAATAATCTTCAATTGAGAAGGCGTTGTCAGATCCATGTTAAATTTACGGTGACGTAGAATCGCCCGCAAGTGTGTAATAATACACTTAGAAGTTTAATGTCCTCAGGTATGTTTCTTGACTCGTTCGAGGACGAACATTTGTTTAAGAGGGGGAGAATGTGACGACCCGGCCAGTCGTCTCGTGGGTTACCACTCCGTCTTCCCCATTTCTACTTCATTTACGCTTCGTTATCCGTGTTTTATGTGCTCGAGTTGAGTAGTTTGCGTTCGGAGTGAATTTGGTAAGAAATGAGACACTTAGTCTCTTTTAAGAAGGTTTAAGTTGGAAAAGTCAACCGGATGTTGACTTATGAGTTAGAGGGTTCGGATGTGAGTTCCGATGGTTCGGTTAGTTTCGGGAGGTGATTTATGACTTAGGAGTGTGATCGGAATTGGTTTCGGAGATCCCGTGTAAAATTAGGCTTGAATTGGCGAAATTAGAATTTTGGCGATTTCCAGTTGATAGGCGAGATTTTGATCCAAGGGTCGGAATGGAATTGCGAAAGTTGCTGTAGCTTCGATATGTAATTTACGACTTGTGTGCAAAATTTCAGGTCATTCTGACGTGGTTTCGTTGGGTTTAGATCAAAAGAGCGATTTAGAAGATTTTGAAATCCTTTGGCTTGAATCCAACGCGAATTTGGTGTTGAGAGGTTGTTTTGGACGTTCTGATGGTTGGAACAAGTTTGAATAATGTTATGGGATATGTTGGCATGTTTGGTTGAGTTTCCGGAGGCCTCGGGTGAGTTTTGGGTGGTTAAACGGACTATTTCATCGTTGGAAAGGAAAAATCTGCATAAATGTTAGAAATGCTACGCATGATGTCCAAATGTGGACAGCATTTTGATTATGCTACGCAGCAATTTGATTATGCTACGCCGCAAAGTGTAGTAGATTGCAATGTCAAAAATGCGACCAGAATGCGAACAACATTCTGATTATGCGACCAGAATGCGAACAACATTTTGAACACCTGAAAGTTTTATTGTTCCGATTTTTGACCTCTTTATGAATAGAAATAAGTGTCCATTTGCCAGGCAAAACCCATTTTCATTATCCAAAAAGAGAAACACCTCCAAACACCATAGAATCACAGCAAATCAACCTCAAAACTATATCCAAAGAAGATTTTCTTGGACAAATTCTTAAAAGAGGGGATTTTGGCCATCTTGAATATAGTTGGAGCTATAGAACTTGGATTGCAACTAATCTTGAAGGGATTTTTGGAAGATTTTCAAAGGAAACATTGGGGTAAGTGTTCCTAACTCAATTTTCAGTTTATCACTGTTTTTAGCAATTAATTGATGATTTAAGTTGGGAAAAATTGTGGAAAACCCTAAGTTTAGATTTAAGATTTGAAGGTCGATCCGATGTCGGAATTCGATAAATTTTGTATGGTTGAACTCGTGAGGAGATAAGGAACTCGTTGGGATGGAAATTACTGAATTTCGAGAAGTGGGCTCGGGGCTCGGGTTTTGCTAATTTCGGGATTTCTTAGTATTTTTGACTGTTTTCGCTTGGGCTTTGTTCCCTCAACATATTATGACATAATTATTCTGAATTGGGATAGATTCGACGCACGTGGAGGCCAATTGAAAGGGCAAAGGCATCGCGGGCTAAGGATTTAGCCGGTTTGAGGTGAGTAGTGACTGTAAATGATGTTCTAAGGGTTTGAAACCCTGAATTGCACATCGTAGTGCTATATTGAGGTGAGGCACGCACTCGATGATGAGCGTGGGGTCGTTTACTACTGGGGATTGTGACTTGGTCCGTCCCGATTGATGATTTTTACTACATATTTGATTGGAACCGATTTGATATCATCATGATTTGGGCAGATTGCCATATTTGGGCTTCGTGCCGATTATTTGAACCCTTCAGGGGTAGTTATCACTATTTCCTCACTGTTTGATTCATTACTTGAACTCATTCATGTTGTTTTCCACTGTTTTTACAAAACAGCCATTTTTACTCAATTATGAGATTTAAATAACATTTTAAATGATATAAATAGATCGGGTGGCACGCCGCCACGGGATTTGATATGAATGGATCAGGTGGCACGCCGCCACGGAATATGATACAAAGGGATCGGGTGACACGCCGTCACGAGATATTGCGCTTGGGCCGTAAGGAGCCCCTCCCGGAGTCTGCACCCCCCACAGTGAGTGCAGGGTACCCATGGGATCGGGTGGCACGCCGCCACGAGAGTCATGGTATGTAATGTATTCTGTTGTGCTGGTATTGTTGTTTTCCTTTACTTCATGTTATTTATTTGAGACATTTATATGTTTTACTGTTCATTATGGATATCTGTATGCCTTATGTGTTTTCTTACCTTCAGTTGTTATATATAATTATTACTCACTGAGTTGGAAGTACTCACATTACTCGCTGCACCCCGTGTGCAAATTCAGGCTTTATCGGTTCCGCTCTGAGACATTGATTATTACTGTCAGGGCGGCGATTCAGAGACTACGAGGTAGCTTTTGGCGTCCGCAGCCCCGTATCTCTTTTATCTTGTTGTTTCCACTATCTTCAAACAATTGTGCCAAGTCTTATTATTAGGATTTTCATTAGTTGCTCATGACTTTGTGTCACCCCGATTTGAGGGCTGTAGCCGGGTTGGTTCGCTATTTTTCCGCTAATTTCTTTTATCAAACTATACTTATATTATTTTCGTGTTGCTAACTATTTAAAACTAGGTCTAGTTTGGATTGGCTGGCATTGTCTTTTAGAGAGGCGCCATCACGACCGGGTTGGAATTTTGGGTCGTGACAGGAAAAGAGTTCGAAAAGATAAGAAAAGAGTTTGAAAAGGAAAGTAAGGCAGGATATGCGGTCGCATTCCAACAATGCGGGCCGCATATCTTACACGGGCATCGCAGACTTAGATGAATTTCTGGGCAAAGACCCATGCCAGAAATGCTGTCTGAAATGCGGTCGCATTTCATAGATGCGGACTGCAAATTACACTGCCTGTATCGCAGATTGAGACAGAGTATTGGACAAAATTTAACGTCAAAAATGCGGTAAGAAATGCGGTCGTATTTCTAAAATGCGGACCGCAAATCTTTCAACGAAATCGCAGATTGAGACATATTCCTGGGCAAAGTGCCATGTCAGAAATGCGGTCCAAATGCGGACCGCATGTTGATTATGCGACGAGTATGCGATAGCATTTTAAACACCTGAAAGTTTTATTTTGTTCCGATTTTCGACCCACAATAAATAGAAACCAGTAACCCTAACATGCAAATCCACTTTCGTCACTACCTCAGGAGCATCTCCAAAACAACATTAAACCCCAACATATCAACCTAAAAAATCACCTTGCAACAGCCCCAAATTCCCTGAAAACACATCCGTAATATAGCTATCAACCTCCAATAACCAACCCAGTTTTCCCCATTTTAACCCACCAAGAACCAGCTGCAAACTCGCCGGAAATAGCCCCAATTAAGCTGAAAAACAACCGTGGAATCACTCCCTTCAAACCCTAATATCAATTACGAAAAAAAAAAAACCCCACTCTCTAACCCCAAGACCCCAGCTCTCCCTTCTCTCTAGGAATGGGAGACTGTCAATGAATAGTACCTCGAAATTTCTCTTTTCAAAAGCAATTTCAGCAGGTAAGTAAATTAACGTGTTGATTAACATCAGCATTTGTTGTAATCCGCACCAACAACAACTTAGCGATTCAAGATCTCCAATTTTCTGGATCGTACCTTTTCTATACTGTTGCACAAACATTTCTGGAGATTTATAGATCGCAACAATCCAGGTTACTGAATTTAGTTTGATTATATTTCGAACAGATTTACAATTTTGTTGCAAAGCGATTGTTGGAAAAGTTTTTGGATCTCTGGAGAATTTTTTCAGATCGCTGTTCTTGCGAAAAAGTTGATTTGTAGTATACTCCAGAATTGTATTTTATAATATTCTCGATCGACCAAGATAAAGTGAGATTGAAGTATTTTCATATTGTGAAGCAAACAACCAGATTTACTGTTCATCAAGAGTTGATA
>MCJB01001214.1:244520-259333 GCA_002018475.1 Nicotiana obtusifolia | reverse complement strand
TATATATATATATATATATATATATATATAGTATATAGTATAGTGTATTGTATAATACACTATACAATACACTTAGTATATGCAATACACTTAGTATATATATAATACGCTCTACTATATAATTTTAGCTAACGCACTAAATATCGAATATGCTAAACAGGAGAATGAAAAAAAAGATCAAGAACTAAGTAGAATCGATGCTTTATCACAAAGGCTAAATAATCTTACTAGTTTTAATGAGTTCACTGATTTCACTCATCAGTCTGATTCTGTTTGTCGCAGTGTTCGGTTATAGTATTCTGTGATTAATAACGATAAATCACCATTATAGTATATATACACATATATATACCTTGATATATAATAACTATACTATATAATACACTATACAATATAATATACTATACACTTAGTATATGTATATATATATATATATATATATATATATATATATATATATATATATATAGTATAGTGTATCGTATAATACACCATACAATACACTTAGTATATGAAATACATATGTAATATACAGAACAGAAAAGCGACCAAAATTGCGACCAACATTGGTCGGTATGTTCAATTTTAAATTTTTTACATAAGCGACCAACTTCGGTCGCTATCTTTGGTCGGTAATTTTAATTTCAGAAACAAAATCGGGTCTTCAGTCTATTTCGTCAAAATTCTCAAAATTCCCAAAACCCTTATTTCTCTAACCCTAATCCCATTCCCCCCACCTCGCGCAACCAAGCTGCCGCTGCTGTCCATCCACGTCGCCGCCATCGCTGTCCGCTAGTCGCCTCCACCGTTGTCCGCTGGTCGCCGCCGCTGCTGTCCCCCGTCCACTGTTGTCTCGCCTCTCTCCTTCTCAACCTATAAAAAATTCAAGGTTAGATTATTATAATTCCAAAACATCAGATGTTGTTGCTCTTTCACTTTTATTTGCAATTCCAAAACATCAGATGTATTATATTTCTAAATTAATTTTCCTTCCTTGTAAGTTTCTGTTTTTTTTAAAAAAAATATTTGTGTTATCTTTGTGACTTCCCAAGCGTGCTGGTGAGGTGTTTGCTTTTGAGTACTACATATAAAACATAAGCCTAAATGAAAGTCAGTTATTTTGAAATTGTAAATGAATGTATCTCACTCGCTATGAAAAGAATAACTACAAATGCCAAAGCTAAATTTGAAAATTGATTAAGGGAATAGGTTCTACAAGAATAAAGGAATAAATAGAATTAAAAGAGTATGTAAAGTTTTATGATCAAAGCTAATATATATGTCAACTCTCGTTTAAACAGTTGGTTTCTTTAACAACTCTCGTTTATAGCTATATATTTTTTTTATATATTTCAGTTTAAATATGTATCATATTATGCAGATGACAGGCAAAGGTCGAGGTAACGCTGATTCTAGTACTTCTCGGGGTGGAGAAAAGGGTAAGAAACAAAGGAGGAGGGTAGAAGATTACACTCCAATTAGTCCTGCCATTCCAGAGTTGCAGATGACTACGTATCTTCCTCCACCC
This sequence comes from Nicotiana obtusifolia, assembly GCA_002018475.1. NCBI lineage: Eukaryota > Viridiplantae > Streptophyta > Magnoliopsida > Solanales > Solanaceae > Nicotiana > Nicotiana obtusifolia. The sequence continues at coordinate 257,805 of MCJB01001214.1, read as the reverse complement.
CGGGGCTATTCTGAGCTGCCCCAGCATCACCAGCCCTACACATTCGTGCAAACACCGGGTCTTCCGTCACAGGGCCCTTGGATTGTACGTCCGACGTACAGTCCACCTACCGCACATCCACGTGGATCTCAGCCATCTTTATCGCATGGACCGCATCGGTCCATGTCACATCCACATGTTGGAAAAACGTATTCGCATTCTTATTCATGAAACCTTAACTAATGACTTTGTGTCTTGTTGTAGGTTTTGATAATTGACAAACCATCATTAACGAGTTACCAAGATTGCTTGGATTTTGTTGTGACTACAAGTCGAGCTTTCAAGATAATAGAAGTTGATGAATGGAACATGTCAATAAAGCAAAAAGATTGAAGACTAAAAGATGTAGTATTTTAGTCTTGATTTTGATTTTGAGTCTTATGGTATTTTTGATCTTCTATAATTTTTATGAACTTGGCTCAAGTCTAAAAACTCTTTCAAAAATAACTTAAGACATTTTACAAAATATTAATTTTACAAAACAATAAAATTGTGAACCAAAGTTCAGCTGGAAAAATTCCAGAATGTTGGCACCATCCATGGCGACATCCATGGCGACATCAATGGCGCGACATCCATGGAGACATCAATGGCGCGACATCCATGGAAACATCAATGGCGTGATATCTATGGCGACATCAATGGCTTATGACTGTTAAGCCACCATCGATGGCGCCATCAATGGCGAAGAGCTGTTGGAGCCAAAAACGGCTAGTTTTTGGGTCTAACGGATTTGTAAGGTTTTGGGGTTATAAATACACCCTCTTAAACCTCATTTGAATACAACACATAATCCAAAATCAAGAGATTAATTGCTTCAAGTTTTCATACTCTTTTGAGCTATTTTTGAGCCATTTCTTGAAGCTATAAGTTGTGTTCTTGACCTTAATTTTCTTCACTTCATCTACTCTTGTGAGAGTTATACTTTGAGTGAAATTTGTGTTGTCAAACACTTAAGGGAAGTTGTCCCTTGTTGTTAGGAAGAGTGTCTTCCTTGTTTCACGAAGCTTGTGGGATTCAAGTGTTCGTGGTTGTTGTAACGGTTTGTTGAGCACCCGTAAGCTTAACAAGATAGTGAAATACTCAAGTGTGATCTTGAGGAGTGGACTAGCTACAAGTTGTAGTGAACCACTATATATCGGGTGTACGCTTTCTATTTACATTCCGCAATTTAATTCTTGCAATCTTATTTTCACACTTACATTTTCAATTGTATATCTTGTTTGCAAAAATTTGCAATTATCCCTTAAAACGCTATTCACCCCCCCTCTAGCGTTGTGCATATATTCTAACACCACATGGAGCACATTCATCATCGCCGCAGCCACTAGGGTCACAGCCACTGGGGTTGCTGCCACTCGGGTCGCAGCCACTCAGGTCACAACAATCAGTGACATGTCCCATTGCGGCACATACAGTTGCGTCCCAGGGCTCGCAGCCATCTTCGTCGGGGAATCCATCTATTACAGGCATTCGCCTGCGGGATCCTACCTCTGACCCCCCCACACCTTCCACACATGCCCCTGCTGATGATGACGAGGAGGTGCATCGGGATGAGTATGGCAGGATCATTATCGTCCCTGAGGGTGACGGGTAAGAGTTATTAGTTATTTTTAACGTTTATTGTTTTCTACGGTTTTACTAAAATATTAATGTGTCTTTTTTTTTTTAATTACATTAAAGGTTTATCCCTAGTAATGTTACTACGAGGATAATCACCCAAGCAACTCGAAAACTATATGATGGCCCTTATGCGACTTGGAGTGAATTTTCATTCTCGCTTAAGGAGGCAATTTTCAATGAATTTAAGGTATAAATGTTCTTTCAAGCAGCACAATTATTTATATTTATGATATTTCCATCTAAATACTATGATATTTCCGTCTAAATACTTAACTTCTCAAATACAGAGCAAGTGTGTCTGGGAACACTGCTATACTGCGGAGGTGGCTGCTAACTTCCATCTCAAGGCACGCAAGCGGTTGTCCCATTGCTTTTCCAATGCTAGAAGGACGGACACGACACCTTCCTGGTTGCTAGATGGTTTTTGGACTGATCTGCAAAGGCAATGGGTAACCTGATTTCCTAAAGAAGAGCGAGCAAGGAAAGAAAGCTCGTGCTTCGGAGACGGGAGGCTCTCTGCATACCGGAGGTGCGATCAGCCTCGGTTCAATAAAGAGGAAAATGATACGTAATTGCTTTATTTAATTTTAATTTTCAACGTCTAATCTGTTTATTAACTAAAATTTATGACTTTTCAGGAGAAGAGTTTAGGCCGTCCGATGAGGCAAGATGAGTTATTCAAGCAAACTTATACTGTCAAGAAGAAGAAAGATTCGGACGAAGAAAGGTGGGTCGAGGACCGAGCCTCGGCTGTACATGTAAGTTTTCAATTTTTATTAAGTACTTTGATTTAGTTTTATATAACTTTTGAATACTAATTTAATTTTTCTTATAGAGTCGCTTCACAGCTGAGTTGGAAGAGTTTGTACGCAGCCATCCACCATCTTCATCGGGCGAACCAATCCAACCGTCGGACGAGGATGCTGAGAGACTATGGACGCAGGCGGCTGGCGGTCCAAAAGGGGGAAGGTATACGGGCTTCCCGCTAAGCAATTCCACCGCTATTGGTGTGGAATGCAAGGAATAGGCACTTCCTTGCAAGCGAAGTCGCTTGATGGGGATAGCCTCTCCTCTATGCGGGAACATGTAGCAAAGCTCACATCCGAGCTAGAAGCTGCCAAGGAAAGAGAGAAGGAGAGAGAAGAAAGAGAGAAGGAGATAGAAAAACTTACAGATGCTCAGTTTGCTGCTGTACAAGAGCAGCTCAAATCTCTCTTGGCTTCTGGCTCTTTTCCGATTTTCCGATCACGTGAATCATCGCCGGATGATGCTCTTAATAATGACACTTCATCCGACGATGCCATGTAAACATTAGTAGACGTTAAATTGTATTAACAGTTTATATAATGTATATAAGTTCATTTGAACTTTATAGCTTGTTATTGTTTAATGTCGCTGTTTAATGATGTTGTTTATTGTTGTTGTTATTCTCGTTGTTGTTTGTTGTCATTGTTATTGTTTTCATGGCATAAAATGCTTATTTTAGGAATTTGGTAAAACTGGCAGGTGGTGTAGCTGCCAAGACAGGCAGTTTCTGAAAAAAATAAACCAAAAATAGCGACCAACTTTGGTCTCAAGTTGGTCGCTATTTTGCTGAAAAATAAATTGAATCTGCAAATTAGCGACCAACTTTGGTCGCTATTTGGTCCCTATATCACCAAATAGCGACCAATAGCGACCAAAGTTGGTCGCTAATCAAAAAATAAAAAATAAAAATCAGCAGTTAGGGACTAGCTTTGGTCGCTAACTGCTGATTTTTATTTTTTGTTTTTTTGTTTAGCGATCAACTTTGGTCGCTATTTTAGAATTTTAAAAAAATATAATTAATTTAGGGACCAGTTTTGGTCGCTACTGACCAGATTAAATTAATTTAAAATAAAAAGAAGCGACCAAGGTTGGTCGCTAATTAGCGACCAAAGTTGGTCTCTATATGTTTTTTCGGAATGTTTGGTTCTTTTGTGTTTGAGACCAATGTTGGTCGCAAATTAGCAACCAACTTTGGTTGCTATTTGTTTGTGACCACCTAAATACTGACCAGGCCATTGTGGTCGCTTTTTGGTCGCTTTTCTGCAAATATTGACCAACTTTGGTCGCTTTTCACCTGATTTTTAGTAGTGTAAATTTTCAAAAAAATAATATTATTATACATGATATAGAGAGAGGAGCATGGGTTCACGTGTCCCGTACTCTAACACATGGATACGGCTCTGGTCTTAAAGACTATGACAATTAGATGGAAGAACAGTTATTGTTTTTAACCGAATTAGAAAATGTATTCATTGCTTTGAAGACTTTGATAGGCGAGAGGTGCAAGCACAATGAGGTGTGAAGCAATCTCGCACTAAACAAAACGACTTTTATTTTGTCATAACAATTATAAGAGAAAATTAATATTTTCTTAAAATTGCACAGCTAAATTTAGTCTTCGAGACGTCGTAATATAAGAATATCTTGGCGTCAAGTAACAAGCTTTGTATTAGGGTGAAGATTATGTACATCCCGAATTTTGCTTTAAAAATCAAACTTCCCCTTCTACTCTGAACAATTGTCATTCTCCCCCATTTATTAGTTGATTTTTTAGAAATACTTATTTTAACCTTTATATTATCAATATTTATTTCTTTTTCGGTTTTAATCTTTTACCTATTTAACATCATGATATTTTTTTCTTTTCTAATATTTATGTTATGTACCTATATAACAACTAAATTTAATTTTCAAATTGAAAAAGTAAAAAAATGATAACCAAGCATATAATTTAATGATGTAGAATAATAAAAAGGATGAGAAAAATAAAATAATTTAATCTTATTAATAATGTTATTAATGGAAATTAAATTAATTTTTTTTTACACAATGGCGAAAAAAATTGTGAGAACCTTATAAATATATGCTCAATGCATGTAATATAAAATCTTTTGATTATTAAAAATAAAGACAGATTTTATAACAAATTTCTAAAAAATTATCTATTTAACACTAAGAAAATGTAACTAAGAGATATACTTAATGCGCGTAAAAATCATAAAAGTATTATAGATTTTGTGACAAATTTATAAAAAGGACTATTCTATTTATAATTTTAATAAATTAAAATTATAAATTATAATAAGATATAACATAATTTGAATAGGTAAAATTATAAAAATAGAATATACATTTAAAAAGGATTTGAGGATGGAATTGAACCATTGATGAGGAGTAGGGTCCACTTAGTTGATGAGTGGAAAAAATGCTAGTAACTCATTGATGAGGAGTAGGGTCCACTAAATTCTAAGAAAAAATAAAAGAATTTGTGACAGTTTACTTTTGATCGTAGATTTTGGCTTTATTTTTTTTTAAGTATTTTTAAAATATTATTTGAAATAATAGCAGAAGGGGAGAAAAGAAATGACCTAGGAGGTATTATATTTTGAACACTGAGGTCGTTTGGTAGGCCGTATTAGATAAAATAATCCCCGTATAAAAATTTAATCCGTCCAATACCATGTTTGGTTGGTCAATTCAATTTACTCCTACCTAATACATGGATTAGTTATCCCTCATATGAGGGATTAACTAATACCAAGGAAAGTAAGGGATTACTAATCCTTGGATTAGCTATACATGGATAAGACTTAAAATTATTAAATCAAGGGTATAATTGTAAAGAATATTTTATATAGTTTTAAACCAAACACAAATTTAGATTATACATTGCATAATTAATTTTTAATACAATGAACCAAACACTTGATAAAAAATAATCCCAGCATTACTAATCCCTGCATTACTAATCCTTACTAATCCCTGCATTACTAATCCTTACTAATCCCTGCATTACTAATCCATGCATTACTTGTGTTCGTACCAAATGACCCCAAATAGTATCAAACCTCAATTTCTTCTTTTGAAGTAGATAGTCTTCAAAAGAGTGATTGGTTGTATACATGCTATAAGGGGGTACCCCACTGAATACTTCTTTTGATTCTGTTTTATCTCACTCAAACACTATTTGCTAAATAGAAGCATATTTAACGCTTAAGTGGCGAGCTCCGTGAGTGAGCAGCGACTAAGCAACATCCAATCTTTCTTAACACTTTGTACGCTTGAAAGTCCCTCCTCTATAGAAGGGTACAAAGACGAGGCCTTTGATCCAACTCATTTTTACGTAAAAAAATGAAAATCCAAAAACCGAGGAATCCAACGGTCGGATAATAATTTTTTCTAGTAGCACCCACGATAAAATGTCTGGAATATATATCTTTTTTTGGGACGGTGGCACGGGTGGAAAAATAAAATTCAAAAAATTTCAAGTTCCCAAAAACTGATTTAGGACATTTTTTTGGGTGAAATTTTTTCTTCCACTCACAAAATTTCAACTTTTCTTCATATAAAATGTATGTTTAATTATAATTTTAACTTTTAAAAATTATTTTTCAACACAATCTTAATTTTTTTTTAAAAAAAAAATTTGATCAAATTTATATCCATACGCTAATTTTAATTTAGTTCAAAAATGAAGTTTAATGACACTTTCGACAGATGTCACATTGCTAAAGTAGAAAAGGCCAAGGAGGATTGCTCTTCTAGGGAAATTCTAATAGAGTGGATCGATGTGACTAAATTCGAATTAGTCAAATCACTTATTATTATTTAACCTTAATTACGAATAATAATTAAATTTATATATAATTTTAAGGGTATGTAATTTGGTTTAATACAATTAAAGAATGAACGATAAATAAAGACTACAAATTCAACAAATAAGAGAGTAAGCAAACCACCAATATTGAATAACTCAGCTGCGGTGAAATCTTCCAAGATGAACGAGAATGAAATTAATATTGATAGAGAGAGTAGTTAAAATATGCCAACCTTTGTATATTGATCGTGTCTTGTGACTGTTCCTTTTTACAGTAGGGCAGCCTATTTATATAGGAAGGGAAAAGAATTCTATAAGGTAAAAGACTTACTTACAATGTAAAAAATCTCTAAAATTAATGGGTTCAACGTCTTTGCTGATTTGAGCCGCGATTCCTGCCGAGATGTTTACATATCACGAGATTTCCGGTCCTTTCGTTACGCAAATCTGATATTTTTACCATAGGATGTTTTATCCGGACCGATCTCGGTAATCTCGTCTCGAACGCCTTGGCTTCGAGCTTTGTCCTGATAACGTCCGATCTCGGACTTCCCTTCTCGATGTACCGATCTCGACCTACCGGATGGCGACCTCAATCGATGCCGGTCGTCAAAACCCAAAATCGGTGCTCCCTATATAAGTGATCGTATTCAACCTCATACAATTATAAAATCTTATTTTAAATCTTATTTTCTTCGTTTTAATTTACGCGACATAGTTTAACTTCATTATAAAATTTTAAAAAATAATAAATAAAATTTGTTATTTTTTATTTTAAAAAATAGAGGAATTTTGACCGAAATCCAATTTGTCCGCCATTAAAGCAGTTTATTTTTTCTCATCAAGCTTTCATTTTCCATCGACTTTCTCGGAAACTTCAACAAATTCGACGTCCCAAAGTCCATTTCTCACTTTCCCTCTCATTTCACTGACACTGACCCACATTATACGCCTCTATATAAATTCATTTTCATTTTCACTGAACAAAAATCAAAATAGTAAAGGATTTTAGCTTGTCTTTTATATTAACAATGGCGACTCAAAACGTTCTTGTAATGAGACACGGTGATAGGCTAGATAACTTCGAGGAGTTATGGGTAATGAAAGCGGATAGGCCGTGGGATCCACCATTGCATCAGGATGGTAAGATCCGGGCTTTTTGTACGGGTCAAAAGATCCGATCCAATATGGATTTCCCGATCCATCGGGTTTTCGTTTCCCCGTTCCTCCGATGTGTACAGACTGCTGCTGAAGTTGTACGTGCCCTTTGCGACGTTGCGGATCATAACTGCGAAGCTAATGTCTTGTCCTCCAATTCTGAATCCGTCGTCATCGATCCTTCCAAAATCAAAGTAAATCTTCTTACTTTTTCTTTATTTTTGCTTAATTTTGGAAGGATTAGATTTATTTATAAGTTGAAGTTATAGATAATCTCTTATAAGCATTAATAGATAATCATGTAAAAATGAGATTTACTTGCTATCGCAGGTTAAAAGTCACTAATAGTGCAATCCGCCATGTATAACACGTAAATCCTTTACTTATTTATGGTTTTAAGTTTAAGGTGGAGGGAATCATTGTGTTGGTAGTAATTAAGGTGTCTTAAGCTGTTGATTATGGACATATGACTGTTTACCAAAAGACAATAGCTGAAGGTTGGTATATTCACTGTATTTCAAGCTTGGTTGCTGGATAATGGAGGGTTTGAACTTTGGTGTCGATGGGTAGAAACGTAGTTGGGCTCCGTGGAGGGTGAAAAAGCAACTTAAGGAGTTAGTTCACTAGTTATGCTGCCATAGTCTTTTCAGATCCTCGTTGAGGATGATGTTTGGTGATTTGAGTAGCTCTGATCACGGCTGTCCTCTTAGCTCAGATGTCCACATTTTGTATGTAGCATTACCAATACGTCCAAGTCAACCTGAATCCTAGCTTGTTCAACACATTGTCATTAGGGTTGATTGCCTGTGTCTGAATAAGTAACTACCAATTTTCAATATGGTTGTGCGCCTGTGATCAATATAGCCGCGTAAGCTATACCGGGACTTAGATCTGAATATGCTGCTTCTGTGTCATGAAACTTGCCGCATACTTGATATGACTCACTTGTGTCTTTATAGAAGGCAGGGTGTTGACAGAGGTGCAGAAAGCTACGCACACATTTTTGCTGAAATATCAGCATTCAGATCAAATGGGTTCTCTCAACTCTCTTTCTGGATAACATTTGACCTTTATTTTTATTTTTATTTTTCAAATTTCAGGTATCCATCGAATATGGCTTGTGTGAAATGCTGAATTTAGTAGCCATAAGAAGTAATGCAGCTCCCAAGGATGGGGACTTTAAGTTCAATATCTCACAATATGAAGCTGAGTTGCCTGCCGGAACTGTAGATCACACTGTTGAACCTGTTTATAAGAAGGTATTCTGTAGGATATGAGTTCTTGCTTCAATTTATGACATGGTTTATATGCATGATCCGCTGTTTCTTTAATTGTTGATATCATATGATTCTGAATTTACAGCTGCCAGAGTGGCAAGAGACATTGGAAAGTGCAAGAGCTAGATATGTGGAGGTAGTTAAAGCCCTTGCTGATAAGTATCCTTCTGAGAACTTGTTGTTAGTCACACATGGTAAGTCTTCTTGCTTGTTTTTGCGATCTCTAGCGCAATGTAGGTTGTGATGTGGTGAGTGAAGGCTTCTGTTCTTCATAGAGAACTCGTAAGAGACTACCAGTTTTTGTGTCAAAATCAGTTTAGAGATGTATTTCAACTTATATGTTGTATCTTTGTCGGTAGCAAATGTTGTTTCATATTGCTCGTATGTATCTGTAGTACTTTATTTCTCACATATCGCATGTCTGGATTTCTCATTGCTTCTTGTTCTCCCTTTGCCGTTATATTAAAGCAATATGAATTTTGTAGTGCCATTGAAGAGAATATTTTTAGCAATGGTTTCAGTTGGATGCCTTGAACTTTTCTGAAACCGCAAAACTCTTGTGTTTTGGCAATTAGAGAATGCTAGAGACAACCTTTGCTAATGAAAGCAACCTCTACATCTGTATAGTGTCAATGCTCTTGCCTAAGAGTTTCATTTATAATAAAACCATCTGCTAAACTGTAAATTGGCGGGTCTAGTAGTTGTGTTTTTTCGCCCCAATTCATTTGCTCTTGCTTCTGGGAGATTAGCGTGACTGAAAATCTCAAGTGAGTGGCTTTGGTAATAATTACCACATGATTTGGTGCATCAATGATTTTCTGAAACTGTTTGTACCTAAATGAAGTTCTTCCTACTTTTTGTTACTAGATATGCTTAGAGTATAATCTGTTATCGGCTAAGCAGATAAAATGCCTATTCACGCTATTTTGGCTCAAGTTCCCAATAGTATTCCTGATTTCTTATCAACTCTTCTTTCATTAATCCAGGTGAAGGAGTAGGTTCCGTCTTTACTGAACTTAACAAGGATGCAACTGTACTAGAGGTAGAATATTGTGGACATGTGCTCGCCAGGAGAACTATCCAATTCGGAGAGAACCAATCATTTACTGCTGGAGAGTTTGTATATGAGAAACAAACCGGTATATTATCTGCTGCTAAATAAAAAACAAGCCTACCAAGACTGTAAGTGATTGTTCGGGATTTTCCCCTCTCTGCCATGGCTGTTACTTATCGTCCATTTGTCGAAGCTTGCTTGTCCATTTATATGTGTTAAGGTTTCCACTGCTGAACTAAGTTATCACTCTTTCCTTTTCTCCTTCTTTTTAAACTTTGATTGAAAGAGAGGATCATGGAATTGCACTATACACTCCGTTGAAATAATGGCCTCTGTTCCAACCTTGTAATTGTGAAATCACAGTGATAGTATTGGTAACTACTGTTTCCATGTCAAATTTAATATCACCTTTTCATTGTTGGATTGTTCCAAACCAATATGTTCAAGAAGCCACATGAGACTCACTTAAAGGGTGTGATCTACTGGTCAATGAAGTGGATGAAAATCTTGAAAATCAGAGTTTAAATCCTAGTAGAGACAAAAACGTTAGATGATTTCTTCCCATCTACCTAAGCCTTGTTAGAGTTACTCGGGATTTATACTGGTAGGAGGTAGCAGGCACTCAATGCAGTAATCGAGGAGCATGCAAGTTGGTCTGAACACCATTGTTATCCAAAAAGAAAAACAAAGACTCACCCCTAAATTTAATTTACAAAATAAAGATTTCACATGTTCCTTCAACAATGATTTCCCAAGGATATTACATTTTAAAGATTAAGTTGAATAAATTCCATATATTTCAGTACATCATAGAAGGCAAACGAGGGGCAATAAATACCTCCAAAGTAGTTGCCTTAGGCATATTAATGCCTAAGCCTTCTCTCATGTCAATTGCCATGTTAGATGGTGTGCTAAAATCAAAACCTTGAAGCAAACCAGCAAAAGTGAGGAGTGTAACAATTGTTGCATAATTCATCCCCGGGCACGATCTTCTTCCTGAACCAAAGGGAATAAACTCAAAATTCTGACTCTGACTACGTGCATCGATCTTTTCTTGATCATCGATCAAAAATCTCTTTGGCACAAATTTTTCAGGGTCGGACCAAATCCGAGGATCTCGATGTATCTTCCATGCATTTACAAACAAACAAGTACATTTCGGAACATCATAACCAAGAATTTTACAATCTTTTACAGCTTCATGAGGTACTAACAAAGGTGCAGGTTTGGATATAAACCCAATACTTCTTTAATTATACCTTGTAAATAGGCTAAATCTTGAACATCAGACTCTACTATCCACTTTTCTTTACCATCTTTTGTATCTATCTCCTCTTGGGCACGTCTCATAACATTTGGATTGTTCAACAATAAGGACATTAACCATGTCCATTGAACAGCAGCAGTATCAGCTCCATCTAAAATTATTGCCTACACATATTGATAATTAGATTAATGAATTATACAGTGATTATATCCTAGAACTAAAAATATATTTAATCTAGGCGGTGATCAACATATATATGCATGTTTAATGTGATCATAATGATGAAAGATAATCCAACTAATTAGTAGCGTGATACACAAAGTTGTTGCGCTACCTTATGTTTACTAGGTACATTTTACTATATGTTGTTTGGTTCGCTTCAGTTATCTTATTATTTTGTTGTTGTTACTGTTTGTTGCTACTACTTCCTTTTTTTCCCCTTTTCTTGACCCGAGGGTCTATCGAAAATAGCCTCTCTACTTTCACCAGTTAGGAGTAAGGTTTACGTACACACTACCCTCCTCAGACCCCACATGTAGAATTATATTGGGTTTGTTTATTGTTGTTGTTATTGTTACTAGGTACATGTCTAACTCTTCTATCATATAAGCCGGTATACACAATCAGATCATTTATTAGGTAAATACGAGTAAATCTCTTGATAAAAATTACTTGTTATTCTAGTAAAGATGGTAACTAACCTGCTATCATATGTTAGAATTCACTGATAATATTTAAAAAAAATTACGCTGTCAGTGTATATAGCTTAAAAGCTTAAGAATACACCATTACTGTTGCCTTGATGACTGTTTCTTGAGAATAACCATAGGCCTTGAACTCATCATAATTTGTCACAAGGAATCAGTAACATCTTGATTCTCAAGATTATTGCCAATTTCTGCCTTCTTAATATGGTCATCCACCCAACTTTGAAGAACACCATCTATGTCTTTATAAATTCTCTTCATTAATTTAATATGCCCTTGAAAATCCAAATACTTAAATAATGGAAATGGAACTGCATCATACAGTATAATTTGCCCTGCAACATGCATAATATCTTTGAATACCCTTTTTAAACATTAATAGCTTGTTCATCTTCCTCCACATTATTGTATCTTTTCCCACAAACCATCTTCACAAATATGTTTAAAGATAATACTTCAAACCATTGAGTCTTGTTAACTTTGGTACCTTTCATAATTTCATTTGCATTGTTGTTATTTTTTTCAAGTTGCTTTGAAATAAGCAAGTCTCTTATAGTTGATTCTACTTCATATATTCTAAGATGCTTCATTTTCTCAAAGTCTAGTGCTAGAGTGCGCTTGTTGCATTACTAATTTGCGTAAATGGCAATAGTGTGGACCGTAATCAGCGTGAGAAAACCTTGCGTACCCGTACACAGTATATTTACCTGTTGAAGATATAATTAAGTAATTAAAATTGTGCTCCCGGTAATAGATTAAGCTTTTAGATTAGACGGTTACACAGTTCAACATATTACCAAAACAAGTAAAGGTCCTACGATCAAGTCTCACCCCACCCATTACAAAAAACGTTAGGAGATTTTTACACTATACAGCTGCTCATCCAAAAATTAGCATGCAGGTGTGTAATATATGTATAGTAATGTAAAATATAACATATATTATACATAAGTAAATATATATATATTATACATAAGTAGTTTATAGTGTATGTATATTGGCTAGCGCCTGTAAATATTTTTGGCTGAACGACTAAGAAAAAAATAGTCGGGCCCCACACAGGTGGACGTACCAAGACACAATTAAGAAACAAAGAATATGCTCTCTCTCTAATAATTTAGACTTTTTGATGAGACGATCACGTAATTCTAACATTACCTGCCAAGGAAGTTGGCCTAGTTGCAAAGTCCTTATCATGAATTGTGAAGCAATCTTTAGCTCCTTCCCAATTGCTGACCACCAAATATTGGAACATCCACATCTGATTGAGAAAATTTGGCCGTTTTCATGGACCATTGCTGCCAAAGTCCGAGCAAAAGGGACATTCTTGACCCTGTCCAGTATGTGGAGATGCCCAATAATAGGCCATGCACCTGGGACTCCTGGGGGTAACTTTTTCTTCTTTTTCTTTTTGTAGCCAATGACTATAATCTTCATCCCCCAAAAAATTATAGGCAAGAATAGCAAGGGTAAAAGAATTTGATAATTCATTACTTGTGAGAATCCATAAAAGAAGACTAGCAAAAATTAGGGGGG
>MCJB01001214.1:224065-244500 GCA_002018475.1 Nicotiana obtusifolia | reverse complement strand
GGGGGGGGGGGGGGGGGGTTGAGTTGTGAATACAACCCCCGTTTTTGTGAAAACTTCAGCAATTTCTTGAAGACTCGCTTCAGATATGATACTTTGAGTTCCTCTAGAGCATCAGATTCAATGGCAAGGGTTATCCAACTAAGACCGGATTCTGTAGCAGAAGAGAGTAGGAAAGAGACAACAGCCGTTATTCTAATTGAATGTCAACCCGCCTATTCTGATTCACTTTACCCAATAAAGGGAAGAAGAAGCTGGTGGAGGAATAACGGCAAGCTGCACAGTAGTACGTATTAGGCAACTGGGATTCTTTTGTCCTAGGCTGAGGAGCGTAGTCAGAGGTGCCTGAATGTTTGATTTAGAGCTTAAACTAGAGGCAATCCAGCAACCACATGCTCATAAGACAGACTCGATAAAAGAAAGTTGCAAAAAGCTGGCAAGGATATGAATCACTAGCAAAAATTAGAAGATTCCAGCATAAGATGTTGAAATTTTATAATGCGTTGGAGTTCTAATATAATATGCTTGAAGTTTATACGTACGAGCTCCATAATCTAGCATATTATGCTGGAACTTTCTGTGTGATGGATTTCTAACATAATATGCTGGAAGTTTATCTGCAGGAGTTCTATAATCCAGCATATTATATTGGAACTTTTCGTGTTTCAATAAAATAGCGGTTATTTTTTCATGACTTTGCAAATGCTGACTATCTTTCAATTACCAGTCCGAAAACTGGCTAGCTCGTGCTATTTTCACAAAATTAGAGCGTTAGTAAACGGAGGATTCTTATCAAATGTTAAACATTCAGGATGTTGTTAGAACAATCGAAATCGTAAAAGAATGCATCAAAATTTGGGGCATACATCCGAGGACAAGAAATTCAATTTATAGTGACAAACCAAATGTATATTTCTCAAAAATATGGGATGTGACGTAAAGATAGCTGTGCTATCCCTCTCTATCAGTTCATGTGAATGTAAATATTAACCCCAAAGAAGAACAATAAGACTAACGCTTCTACCAGAGTCATAAGCAAGTGTTATCCTCACCTCATGATTTTAGCAAGAAGTGAATTTAGTGGTAACAACAACAACAAGCCTAGTGTAATCCCACAAGTAGGGTTTGGGGAGGATAGTGCGTACTCACACCTTATCCCTACTTTAAGAAGGTAGAAGTGTTGTTTCCGATAGACCCTCGGCTCAAGAAAAATAAAATCAAGAAAAGATGAAAACAAACATAGGGTGGACAGTTGGAAAAAGGCTGTGATAAAGCATCAAATGAACTCTTCGTAATAAATATAAATAAATTGGGGGGAGATTAGAGGTGTACATTCCCCTCTTGATTTTGGGAGATTAGAGGTGTACATTCCCCTAAAGCCACAGAGTTCAGATCAAGTGACACAAACTGGTAGAACAAACAGCCAAGAGGTGAAAAGTTTTAAAAAATGAGGCATAACAATAGCAACAACAACAACAAATCCAGTGAAATCCTACGAGTGGAGCTTGGGGAGGGTAGTGTGTACGGAGACCTTACCCCTACCTTATGAGGATAGAGAGACTGTTCCCGGTAGACCCTCGGCTCAGAAACCATAGCAACAGAGAGAAGTTCAATTTTTATTTTTTTTCCTAGTTGACTGAGAAGCAGATAGCATGTTAAACAGCTTGGTCTAACCTCAAGTAATTAATCTTCTCAAGAATACAGAATAGAAGACCACCTGCAGCATGTCACAGAGCAGTTAGGAAGTGAAACGCTGGACTGTGCAAGAGCATGATTTTAAGAGTTGGTACTACGCATAATGCCTGATATACCAAACATTCAGAAAGCAAAAAAGTTTTTGAGTGCCACATTAATTGATTTCACGAAATTTAGCTGAGTATACAGCAAAAAATAAAAACAAAAAATTCAGTTCATTTCTTGATTTTATCAAATTAACTCTTGAATCTACCTGACTAAAACTGTTCCAATGGAAGTGTCTGACATATGTCCATTCGTAGGTAGTCATCCAAGAAAAGGTTTCGAGAAATTTAGAACTGAATTAACATATTTGCAGAAATGGAAGACAACATCTGTTGAAGACAACAACATCTGAGAGGCAGATCTCTAACGCTTAGGAAGTCCACACCACCTGTCACTGCACAAAATGGCAAATTAAAAAAATATTTTCTGTTACACACACACACACACTAGGATAAGCCAGTATCTTCAGGTAATGGCCCAGAAAGTGCTTTTTGAAGAGTGAAGGAAGATAAGATTTTTCTCCTCTCAAGGCAAAGAAAAGAACCTCTAAAGAAGCAAATTAGGAGAAAGTAAAGTGCGTTAAAACATTTAGGGAGTGTAAGAAAAACTTAACGGCTGTATAAAACAAGAAGGATGTGGACGACCGATCACGTTACTGTGCTATATGTAGAGGTCTCTGGAGGGGTGTTATATAGACATGAGATTCATACAAGGATATTAGTTTTACAATAGCTATGGCGACAGAACCAAAGCTGTGTTATCAAAGGTGAAAAGCGCAAAAAAGCCTTAAGGCTCGTTGGAGCTTTAAGCGCAAAGCGCAAATAAAGCGTGGGCTTTAATGAAAAAAGCGCAACCGGAAAAAAGTAGTCCAAGACCGATAATTATAAGCATGAATAATAAATATATGAACAAAAAATTTTTTAAAAAAATTACAAATATCAATTGTTCAGTGTCGTATTTTCAGGATTACACTCATTGGCGAGGAAAAGTATGCCTTAGAGCCTTGATACGCATTAAAGCGCCTGCAAAGCGAGGCGAAACACTCAACATGTTTTGAGCCTCGCTTAGGGCTTAAGCGCGCTTTTAACAACACTGGAACCAACATCTAAAGACTGGAGCGGTGATGATCCTTTTTTTCCCGAACCATTTTCAGCATTCACTGTCTGTTAAGACAGTACAATATTTACAATTAGTGTTAATTTGATTAGACTTTGTAATTGTATAGCTACTAAATTGTATACACTAGTAATTACTAGTATATTTTATTAGATTTGATCACCTTCTGAATCGAAATCTCTTTTTATACTAGTTGGAGGATTTTCCCACTAAGCTACTTGTTTACCCTAAAATACGGGTGACAATTGAATTTGTATGTGGTATTAAGGATACGTGACTAAGCCTGATACAACAAAATAAATAGCGATGAATAAAGACTAATTTTAAATAAACGAGAGAATAAACAAACCACTAAGGTTGAATGACTTTGTTGTGGCGAAATGAGTGTTTACCCACTAAGGTTGAATGACTTTGCTGTGGCGAAATGAGCAATAAAGAAAATAAACGGTTTATGAAGAAGATAGCCAAAAATGATAACTGTATTACTGATAATCTGTTCTGCCTTTTACAATAGAATTGAGTTCTTTTTATAGGGGGAGGAAAAGGAATTCTATATAAGGCAAAAGACCTAATTACAGGATAAAAATATCCCTAAAAATACTGGGTGCAACGTCTTTGATGATTGGGCCGTGATTCCCGCCGAGATAACAGCATACCACGAGATTTCCGGCCCTACCGTTATGCGAAACTGATATTTTTACCATAAGATGCTTTTACCCGGACCGGTCTCGACCGCCTCATTTCGAACGCTTTGGTCCCGAATCGATGATATCCGACCTCG
The DNA here is from genome assembly GCA_002018475.1 of Nicotiana obtusifolia. NCBI lineage: Eukaryota > Viridiplantae > Streptophyta > Magnoliopsida > Solanales > Solanaceae > Nicotiana > Nicotiana obtusifolia. Next base: position 240,866 of record MCJB01001214.1, on the reverse strand, counting down.
AACTTCCCTTCTTGAAGCGCTGATTTCGATCCACAATATACCGACCTCGGATGTACTCAAGATCGATATTTCTTATGTGCCCGATTGTATCCGACCCCATACACTACTGTAGGAAAGTTACTCCTCAAAACAAAACAAAGGAGAAAGGTTAAATACAATCTCACCCTACATCTCGTTCCTCCTCACGGCTGCTTTTTCTTTAAAGCGGCATGTATTCAAATGGCTAAGTTGTGACGAGATCTTTCTTTTTTTCCAGTGTGCAGGGATCTCATTTTTACATATCATAAAACGGTGACAACAGAAAGTAACAGTATAGAATATTAATATAACGTTTCTGTTACGTTTATTATTGATTTTCGAGAACCAGGTTCAATATAAGCTCTCTATCATGTTTACAATTCCAAAAACAAAAATTTGATCAGAAAAGGACAGTCACACAAACATCAAAGTAGAACTAATACAAATTTGATCAAAACAAATAAAAGCACATTCAATGCCAATTATCTAATTCCTTCCCCTCTTAAGGCACCACTACAGCACCACTGCTAGTAGTGTGATCTGCCATTAACATAACCGCTGCTGTTATATCCGGATTCCGGTGTCACAGCCACCACAGAAGGCACCTGTGTATCACCTTTGCGTCTCTCACCTCTGGAGCCTTAACCACCCTCATGGTGTCTATCGCTCAATCCACCACCACCACCACTTTGTCTAAACAATTGACTTACGGTCAAAACTCGGGCCATTTTTCCTCCCTATCACGTCCCTCATAGCTTGCTCATTTTTGAAGGTAATGCAGCAAAAACCTCTAGATATACCAGTGTCGTGCTCGTTCATGATCTTCGATTTGAGTATTTCACTAATCTGAGCAAAAGGCTCCGCAATGGTTCGATTGGTGGTAGCCCATGCAATCCCACAGACAGACACCAGTATTCCACATTGACATAAGACAACTTGTTGTTTCTTAGAGAGAGAACCCTATTAATGAATGTCATGTCACAACTCACAAGTAAGAAACATGTCCCACAAAACAAAAATAAAGAGAATAATTAGCCTCGAATAAAGCTTGTATGCTCAGATTGCCAACATGTTAACAAATACGGGTAATGAGGAAACTATATAAAACATAAGAATGTAATTTACATAGTCCTCAATGATTCGTTAGCAGAAATTATTTTTCAGACTGGTTGGAAAATCCAAAACAAAGGAATGATAGGCTACATACAATCACGCGCACAAAGCAATAACCTAGGAAGCTATCATAGCAAAAGACATCAGATTATGCTAAGATGTTATTACCCCTCCATCAGCAGATGAAGGCGTGTCATCCATGAAAATTCTACAGCTATCCTCACAAGAATTGGGTAGTTGACTTCTCAGGCTCTCTGCTGCATCAACCAAATTTCTAAGGTAATCTTTTTCAGAGGAAGAATATGATACATGTTGATGATTACTGCCAATTTCTGAAGCCTCTATCTCTGTAAAATCAGTTTCCGAGGAGAGATGAGCTAGCTCTGTAAGCTTCTCTGAAGAACAAGTTCTCTGCCTTTCAGAATCGAGACAACTTACATCACATGATCTTTTTGTTGCTGAAAATCCCAAAGCCGCATCTTCTGTTTTTCCTGTAGGACGTACAACATCAACAGTGCCACACAAACTTGGGGACGAAACAGTTTGTGCATGGCCACTATTAGATTTACTGTCATAATCCGTTTCCCAGAGAAATGAACTTGTCATTTGTCTATTATTTCTTAGGCATTGAATCTCCTGACGGAAACTTTGAAATTTGTGATTCTGCATATTGTGACATACACACTCCTCCTTTTCCAATCTTCTAAAACGGTCTGATGGGCATGAATTCAAGTCAACTGAAAGGTTGATTCCATCTTCCGATGAGACAGAAAACTCAAATGAAGGCACATGCATTGACTTTATGTCAGAAGTAAATGCATTCTTGGGAAAACTTATTGGTGGACTGCGAACTCTTTGATTGAAACCCTTCTCATCACATAGGCCAGAAGAATCTTGAAGGTTGTACCAATTGCCTTCGGAAGTTTCTACATCTGCTATCTGCATCAATACAAACTTGTCTTTCAGAGATCAACCTAGGGTATATAAGCACGTGATATAATAACCAACAAACCTTATCAAGCGTTTTCGAAAAGATCGCGTCACAATACAATTTCATAATGAACTCATCATATATTTAATCTCACCCAAATTTTCACATTCATTCACTACAAAAGATCGTTTGTCATCAACCCAAAGCCAACATTTACCTTGAAGTAATTGATCAAAGAATTCACGAGATTGGGTTTTGTCTTATAAGGAGACAAACCGTACTTCTTGCACAAGTCTTGAAGCTTCTTCTTGGGTAGGCTGTAAATGGAATTTCGACTGCCCTTTGTCTTCATCTCTCTGAATGAAAACCTCTCCTCACCCTGCATCAAGACAAACTGATCCTTCAGTGATCAATCCAGGTCATCTATGAAAGTCGTGCGATAACCAAGAAAATTATATCAGGCATTTTCTAGATGATCATATCAACAATACGATTTCCAAATTAAGTCATCCTCATGTGTTCAATCTCACCCAAATATTCACTTTTATTCACCAAAAATAATACTATCTTTAACATCAGCCACTGCCACTACCAGAAAAAACGAGCTTTTCCAACTGCCAAAGCCGCCGGAAGATTGTCGAAAATCGGTGATTTCCGACGACTTTTCGACAGTTTTGTGGTAGTTGGAAAATTGGCGGAAAAAGCTTTCCGACTGCAGTAGAGGGAAATTTCCGACCATCGTATTCGGATAGTTTAAAATCTGACATGACCAGAAAATGGTGGAATATTCTGACTACAGTATTCAGAAACGTAAATATTTAAACATTTCCGATTGCTGTAGTCGGACAGTTAAATAAGTAAATAATTATTTATAAGTGATCAAGGAATTATAAGATTTACAAGGAGATAAACCATGTTTCCTGCACAAATCTTGAAGCTCTTTCTTGGCTAGCTTGCAAATCGAATTTTCACTGTCCTTTCTCTTCATCTTTTTAAATAAACTTATCTGCTCCCTGCATCAAGCTCTTATTGCTTGCTCATTTAAGAGACTATTACCAAGGCAAAATCATATGACTTCGGGTGAAAAAGTGTTGTCAATGCGGATACTTCCTTAAAAAGAAGATATAGGAATAGCCAACACTGAGTTTATGGTTTCCTTTACCTAAGAACAAGTAAGCATATCTGACAGCTTTTGTCAGATTTCTCCCAAAATGTCTAAAGAAATTCTTTTTATGGATGGTTCACATTATATCTTAGAAGTTAGAAATACTATGTTCCATTTAGCGGGAAATAGAAGTTTCTAATTTTATATTAACATTCGATCCCATTTAATTGCTGAGATCACAACATACGCTCAAAATCAAGAACCAAACCTAGCGGCTTCTTTAAACTAAACATAAGTTTAGATATTTTACCCACTCATTCCGTATTAGAGGCGCAAAATAATGTAACTACTCAAACATTATACAAACCACTAAAGAACAAGAAGACACTGATAAGCTTTGTTCTTGTTACCTTCTCTCCTGAACTCCTCCAATACAGAGGCAAAGCCGGGATATAAATTTTATGGCCTTATGGGTTATGAACTAGCCATCGAACTCATAGCTCGTTTACTTGCTAGGTTCACAATTAAATAGTTATACATGTTTTAATGGATTTCTAATACAAATACAGGTAGCTCCACCCTTCTCCTCCAATAGAGGCAGAGCCAGGATATAAGGTTTATAGGTTCTTGACTAGCCATCACACTCATAGCTCGTCTAGTTACTAGGTTCATAGTTAAATAGTTATACATATTTAATGGATTTTTCTAAAATACAAGATCTAAACAAAAGCTAGTCGGTTCAGCCGTACCCGTAACCAATACGGTAGCTCCCCCTCCAAGTCAAATGAGAACAGGTAAAGCACCCACCATATACCGTCAAACCTCTCTATAATAGCATCGTTTGTCCCAACATTTTTAGTTGTTATAGAGAATATATAATATAAGATAACATGAAAAATCAGCTCCAGCAAAACTTAGCTGTTATAGTGAAATATTGTTATAAAGGATGGGTGTTATAAAGAGATTTAACTGTAATTTAAAAGCTCACAATTGTACGAAATAACATATCAAAAGAAGCCCCAAAAAAACAAAAACACAGTCAGATTTGGTATACTTTTCAATCCAAATAACGCTTAAATACTAAGTAAATCAGTAGAAAAAGACAAAATACTATTCAAAATTCAAATCCACGAAAAGCGCCAAAACTTATTACTAACTGCAAAAGGTAAAAACGAGTGAAAATAGAGAGACTTTGGATCTGTTACCTCTTTGTAGTAACAACAAATGGAGAGGCCTTGAGAAATTAAACCGGATTTGTCAGCTCAAAGTTTCTAGAAATGGCAGTTGAGCAAAGCTGAAGCTGAACTAGTTGGGAGCTGGGGAATTGAAGAGTGGGAAAGTAGAGTTTAGGGTCATCGGGTTTAAAAATATAGGTAAGACCCGGGCCCTTCGGATTAGGAAGTTTACCCTAAATTCAAAGTTTTGAAAATGATACTTCCACATAATTTCAAAAACTTAGAAAAAGTAGCATTACTTTTGGGAAAAATAACAATTTCTAAATAATAATAATACTATCTACCTAACAATTTATGTAACATTGTTTGACCGATCACAGAGTTTAATACTTATTTTATGCTAATTTATGTGATACTTTTAAATTTCGGTATTCAAATTTCTTAATTTAAAATTTTTAATTTTTTCGAAATAAAATTTATATATTTTAAAATTACGTAAAAATTACTATAAAATTACAATAGTTAATAATTCAAAAAAAATTAAAAGGCATATGAAAATGTTTTAGTCAAAAATTAGTTTGTTTGACTCTCGAAATCTGAGTACCGTAACATATATTAGGATTGAGGGAGTAAGAAAGATTTTTTTTTTTTTTGAAACTTGTAATCTAAAACAAGTCATAGATATTTATGTATGTGACTATAAATCATCTCACCGGGGATAAAATTAAATGTTTAAAAGTAATTTAGTTTTAAATATAAAAATATGTCATTCTTTTTAAAGAACTAAAAATAATGGAATAATATCACATAAATCGAGACAAAGCGAGTATTGTTTTTCAAATAACTATAAAAATTCTAAGAGTCCGTTTGGCCAAGCTGCCAAAATCTGTTTATTTTGAAAAGTATTTTTTTTAAAAGTACTTTTTTCAAAAGTACTTTTGAAAAATAATAATTTGTGTTTGGCCAATTCATTTAAGAAGTACTTTTTACAATATTTGATGAACAAATTGTGTTTGGTCAATCTTTATAAAAAGTACTTTTGAGTGTCAAATTACCAAAAAGAATAGTACCAAACTTTTATAATTTTATATATATATATATATATATATATATATATATAAGAAAAGTTTAACATAAAGTCGTTGTAGTATTTCCAACGGTTATAAAGAAACACCTTATAATTTCAAAAGAATTTACTCTCTTACAACGAGTGTCAATTAAAATTGTTCACCATTTTTTGTATTAGGACTACTATTTTCTGAATTATGACAGACACATCTTTTTCCTTTTGGGAGGGTACTCCGAGTAGTGGGTACCTCGTAGGACCTCGACCCGCCTACTCGGGTCTTGTATGGATATGCAGGAAGGGGTGCTCCTAGGTGTGTGTAGGGGTTGTGTTTGTTCGCGAGAAAGGATTCCTCGTCAAGTAAGTTTGGGGGGTGTGGACACACTTGCGCAAATTCGGGTAACGGCTACAAGGGAGAAATCGAAAGGAAACTGTACCCGACCAGGGATGGCCTACAGCTGTGATAGGATGTGTTAGAAGGAAAAGAGGTAGAAATCTCTTGGAGATAAAGGGTTCTGAAACGAAAGTTATTAGGATCGGAAGTACATAAGTAAAATAAATTTGGAGATCAATTTAAATAATACCGCTTATACATAAGAAAATAGTTTGTTTTATTTATTCATTTTTGGCAATCGATATTAGTAAATTTCTCATCTTTACCATTCAAACTGAAGATGACTCGATATTTTTATTACCTCACACTGCTAATGCATTAAAATAGGGGCAATATTATATATATATATATATATATATATATATCATTTTTCTCTTATTCTTTTATTTTAATTAATTTATAGTTGAAGGCAAAAAGATTCAATTGCGCCAAAATAAAGAGGCACTGAATTTCAAAACAAAAATAAGGATCATATCATTGATATAAGCTTTAAATGACATAATAAGTAGCACCACACTTCATAAGACGCACTAAAGAGACTCCACACTAGATCACTCCATCGCTGTCGTGATGACGTGGTTGAATGTTCATTCGATCCAACACTTGACCGATCAAACCTATTCTTGACCTAAATTAAACATAGGTATATGTTCATATCAAGTTCACACTCCAAACTGAAACTAATCAGTCGTTATTATACATGTCCTTAATTACCCAACGAGGGCATATGTTAAAACTGGAATATCTCATTTTGTACAGTTAGTGGGCATTGAAAGTCAGTCAAAGTCGATGTCATGTTAGTGATAGGGTGTTGTTCATCTATCTGCAAAATAGAAAATGAGAAAAAGGTTCAAGACTGACTACTTTCACTTAGAAAAAAAATAAAATAAAAAATCAAAATCTTTGCTGTGTCTTACCTTATCCTGTAAATATTTGTTTGCAGCTTGCAATATCCCTTCCTAATATAAAGGTAAAAACATGTTTAGTAAAGGATGCAATAAAGATAATATAAAAAATGTTTAGTAAAGCGCTTAAAATGACTAAAATAGAAATTTAAATTTGGAAGTTTGACCGGGAAGTTGACTTTTTGATATCAGGGTCGGAATGCGATTCTGAAAATTTGAAAAGGTCAGATATGTTATTTATGACTTGTGTGCAAAATTTAAGGTCAATCGGACTTGATTTGATAGGTTTCGGCATCGAATGTAGAAGTTGAAAATTCTTAAGTTTCATTAAGCTTGAATTGGGGTATGATTCGTGATTTTTAGCGTCGTTTGATGTGATTTGAGGTTTCGACTAAGTTCGTATGAAGTTTTAGGACTTGTTGGTGTATTTGGTTGAGGTCCCGGGGGCCTCGGGTGAATTTCGGATGGTTAGCGGACTAAATTTTAGACTTGGAACTTTGCTAGATTTTTGCTGATGCACTACCTGGTTTTCTTCATCGCGTTCGCGAGAGGGTCTCGTGTTCGCGAAGGGGAACTGGAGGAAGGCGAAGTTTTGTGCTTCACGTTCGCGAAGCAAGGAGTTCCTTATTCTCTTTAGACTCTGATGTATAGAGACACTTAGAAGTTTGTGACTTATTTTTACCGGGTTTTGAGAGTTATAATTATTTGAATTGCAGTTTCATTTATTTCAAATTCTATAATGTTATTCCTCATTGATAGACTTACCTAGTTTTAGAGACTAGGTGCCATCATAATATCCTACGGAGGAAATTTTGGATCGTGACAATATACATATTAAATATAAATTATACATATGTTATTACTCCTCCGGCTATTTTTTGTTTAAGCGCTTGAGTGGACAGCTAATCGGGTCAATTCTTAACCCTTTTAATTAATGAGTCTATATCATGTTATTCTGATCTATTTGGGCCCAAAAAGTTCTAACAACTTGAACTAATGAGAAGAAGATTTTGACTATTTTGGCCAGTCTCTTTAAAATGTTAATTAAATACAAAAAAAATAATAAAAATAAATTGAGCAATCCTATGTGTTTTTAGTTCAAATATATTTTTCCATCATTTTTTAAATATCCCTTTTACTGAAACCGGTTCAGATTTCACATATTTGCTTTAATTTTTGATTGGCCAAATGAAATCATTTTATGATATTTTACTGTAAATTAAAAGAAACTAAAAATCCAATCATGTAAATACTAATTAAATTATATATATAAAATAGAAACTTCTTTCCTTCATTAAAAAACTGGAGATTGCCTAACCTTATTCTTCAGCAACTGGATCTCTTGAAACATAATATCCATCTGCAAGATATATATATTTTTAAACAATCATATAAAAAAATGCACTAAATAATGTTTTTAAATTATTAATTTCATGAAATTATTACCTTTGCTGAACGAATATGATACATCCAAAGTTCAAGGTATTTTTCAAGTGAATGCAATTCATCCAGTGTCATTGTTCCAGCTCCTCCTCCATACATGTAGCTAAGGAAAAGTTTTTGGATAATTAAACTATATATCATTATTGAGGAAGAAGTAGTAAAAAAAAAAAGAAGAAAAAAAAAAAAGAAAAGAAATAATTAATTGTACAGTCAGACCTTTTTATAACAACATTTTCATATACAATCATTCACTATAAAATGTCAAGTTTTTTTAGGACCGAATATTATGTTATGTGATAATCGATGTCTTCTATAGCACCACTTCACTATAGTAGTCAAAAAATATAAGAACAAACGAGGTTGTTATAAAGAAGTTTGACCGTAACTTGAATGACATTTAAAATAACTAAAATTACACTTCAACATACAGTCAAAGTACTAAAGCACATAAGGAAAGATTTAAATTACACAAGTTATATTGTGTAAAGATTGCTTATACTATATATATAATTCAGCCTAATTACATATGAATATTAGTTGGACCAGTAGAACTCTTACTTTATGTAAAAGAATTTGAACATCAAACTAAAAACCTTAAGGCAATAGATGGAGTGGTCCAAGATATTATAAATTCTTGCACAATTGATGAAGGACAACTGTATCTCATGTTTGAGTTGGGATATTAGTTAATCCCGAGATAACTTTTATATAATGGTGGGTATTCCTATATAGAAGATAGAATAATTAATCTTACGGAATATTCCCATTATTATACTTAACGATCCTAAGACAATGGGTGGAGTGACTCAAGATATTATAAATCCCTTTGAAAACCCTTACACAACTGACGAGGAACAATTATATTTTTCTAACATTTTACATTAATGAAGTCTAAACTTGATTTTATCTATTTTCTCTTTTTGTTTTCAGTCATGGGCTACCTCTATCGCTTCTAAAAAAATATTTAAAAAATGGTTAATACTTGTAAACACGTAATTTTTTACCTTTTTTTTTATTTTTATGCTATTTTTAGGGTTAAAATACTTCTTTTAGATCTCACCTTAGTACTTGAGTTGTTGTGTTTATTTTAGGAAATTTAATCTTTTGAGAAAATTAAACTTAAAATAATTTAACACTTATCTTTTGTTTGTTCCATAATTCACTAAAATGAAAGGGTTGAGATTCAGTTCAGTACTATTTGATATAGTATTGTTCAAAGGCTACCTAAAATTATGCCATATCTTTGTTTATTTTAACTTTTTTGTTAATAACTCAAACAAATTATTTAATTATATTTATATAATTTTCTAAAATTTTATACTCATAATTACGAAGTACACGTGCAGCGCGAGTATCCAGAAACTAATATATGATATATAAGAAACAAGTATGTAACCATTGATGCTATGCTAAACAATGATATTCGAAATTTATTGGATTAACTAATTCAGATATGTATCGAAATTTATTAAAAATTTATTGATATAGTTAGATTGAGGAATTAAAAAATATACCTTAAGCCTCTCTGGAGTACTTCAATCTCATGCTTCAGCATGTTGATCTCCCCTTTTGGATCCTAAAGAATATAATATACATTCATTAACACATAAGAGAGACTTCTGTTATATGTTAAACCCTAAAGAAAAGATTGAAAATAAATACTTAATTAGAAAATAAATTTACAGAAAATTTGAAAAGCAACACCCATTAAATTTTGCACTATATTTATGCTATGCTATGCAATCAATTGCTTACTTTCAAGAACAATTAATAGAAAGGGTTAAAAAAGAAACTAATTTTATGTTGATTCTCTAAAAAGAAGTATTTTGGATCAACTATTTTTAGCAACTTTAATAACTAAAAAGTAGCAGAGGGGATAGAATTATAAAGTAAGTATAATCTACTCCCTCCGTTTTAATTTAGATGACTCACTTTCCTTATTAGTCCGTTTCAAAAGGAATGACACATTCCTACAATTGAAAATAATTCAACTTTAAACTCTTTATTTTACTCATTTTACCCTCAATGAGAAGCTTTTATAACCGCACAAATATCATGGCCCCCAAAGCTTTTACCCCTTAAGCTTTTAGGACCACAAATTTCAAAAGTCTTCTTTTTTCTTCTTAAACTCTGTGTTGAATCAAACTACCCATCTAATATAATATACATTCATTAACACATAAGAGAAACTTCTGTTATATGTTAAACCCTAAAGAAAAGATTGAAAATAAATACTTAATTAGAAAATAAATTTACAGAAAATTTGAAAAGCAAACACCCATTAAAGTTTGTTCTGTATCAAAGATTTTCTTCTTATTCTCCTAATTCTTTTTTGGGGTACCTTTAACAGTAGGTTGTTTTCTAGTCAAAAAGCAAGAAATATAAAGGTAGGGCTCTTGATTTATTACAAAAAGGATATTCTTTTTTATCGATCCAATTCGTGACACTTAATCTGATAATGCAATTATTAAAAAGGAAGTCACAAAACATGAAGCATCCCGTATATGCGTAAATTAATTTTTGTTATCTATCCACTCGTCTGAATATATCTTATTACGCTTATCACTTTTCACGTGTCATGCATGCAATAATATATCACTAGAAGTAGCATCTGATGCTAAAATTGACTTTAGGGGTCGCGTGAACGTAAGTCTTCGCTACTACAAATTATAACGTAGGCTCGATCACTTGGGTCGATCTTAGGCGGACACCCCTTCTAAAGTGTAATGGAGGTCACCAGCTTAGGCCATGAGTCTTATTGATTGCCCATTGACCATGTCCAGATAAGTATAAGAAGAGTTTAAGTTGTATAAAAGATATTTATATAATTAAGTTAACATAAAATATTACTCCTATAATTTAATAAACATTACTTTGATAACTTGAAAAAAGATAACTAACCATCTATGACAAATTAAATTTAAAAAATTATATATTAATTGATGAAAATAACTCACTAAATGCTTAGAATATTACACAGTTTGTTATTCTTTGTCTTATCTGTCTTTTATTTTTTCAATATCAATTAGAGACGATCCCATTAAAATTAAAGAGGATCGACAATATTGATCCCACAAGAGAGAAAATATTTAACACACTGGGGAAGAAGGGATATATGACTTAATTATCCTTAGGATTTATACCAGAGATTGTTTATCTTTGGCTTCCTCAGCCACCTCAGCTCCCCTGGTTGACTTCAGGTACTTCTCAATCAGCCCTTGCATGTTCCTTTCATAAATAAAAAAAACACAAAAAAAAGAAGAAAAAACTTAAAACCTAAAAGTAAAAGGAGTAATAGTTTAGGATAACAAAATAGTAATAACAAAAATGCAACTAACGAAAGAATTTGAGCATGTATATGTTATGTTGCAATATGCATAAAGAAGCGAATTCAGAATTTAGACAAAAAAAATCGAGTTTAAAGTGAATAAAATAAATACTATTCCAACAAGAAAACAATGGCTGCACACCCTTTGTTACTGCACTGCCACATAACAATAATAATAATACATTTTTGTACTTAATTAGTGAGAAACAATATTAGATATTATAAAATATATTATCTGGCTTTATCCTTAAGCAGAGGGTATATCGGAAATGGTCTCTTTACTTCCATAAGGTACGCAAAGGCAGACCTATGCTGTACAAACTAAAGAGGAATTATCGGTACCCATAAAGTTTGACAAAAGTTTCATGTATACATATATATCTTTAGAAAATAGTGATATATTAAGTAGTGAGCACCTTATATACAAAGCATATATTAGTTGAATTCAAAAATACATCCGGAACTTTTAAACTTGGGTCGGCATCTGAAGGTAGGGGCAAGATTTAAGTTCACACTATCCTCTCTGAACTCATTATGTGGGACGGCACTGCGTTTATTATTATTGTATTATTATTTGAGTTTAATATGTGGGACGGCACTGCGTTTATTATTATTGTATTATTATTTGAGTTTAAGTTCTATATTCTATATTTGGAAGACACAAAAAATATTCAATACAATCAATGAGGAATGTACCCTTTAGTGGCGAGTTCATAGCGCTTTCCATGGGCGGAGAAAATGAAAAGACCAATTTCAGCATCGCACAACACGGACAGCTCCTTCGCCTTCTTGAGAAGCCCTGCGCGCCGTTTGCAGAAAGTCACCTGTCTGTGAACTGGATTCTCTATCCTCTTCATCTGAACCTTTCCACGAGCCATTTCTTGTTTTCTTTCTTTCTTTCTTCAATCACAAAATTAGCAGTAACTTTTGTTTCTGGTTTGTGAGTATTAACAGCTGCTTTTTTGGCAGACAACCTCCCACTAGTTTGAACTAGCTTCGAGGTTGTTGCACTTCTCTTCTTGTTCGCTACTTAGTTTAGTTGCTTAGCACAACCTTCACTCTTCTTCTCTCATGTTTTCCTCCCTTTTATACTCCCCATTTTGATTCTTCTCTTCCACTGTTTTCCACACACTAGCTAATATTAAACAAAAGAATTAACTATGAATATGTAGTTGGCATCCAGTACCTTTCCACATCATTGGGAATCTTAATTAGCTTTTTACTCTTATGTTAATATAATACTATTATACATCCTTTTTTCGTACCCATACCTAAGCTATTTCGTCGTCAACTGGCTTAACGACACCTGGTGAATCCTGATGTTATTTGTTTTGTTGCAGCTTAAAGACAACTCATATCTTTTGTAATGGTAAAAGATAGATTTTTCCTGCGAAGGATTGGATGGGGACACTTGGTCATGTTTACTGTGTGGGGTCGAACTTGGACCGCTTATGTAGGGATAAATCTATACGGTTTGTGTCAATTATAGTTACTGCTCGATAGGCCGGGATCGAGGTATCAAGGATTGAAGATCGAGATCGAGCATCATCGAATCGAAACTCGAAGCTATGATACCTGAGATGAGATCGTTGAGGTCGATTAGGGTAAAATTATTAGATTTGCATAAGGGAAGGACCGGCGGGAATCACAGCGAAAATCAGTAAGGACGCCGAAATCAGTAAATCAAGGGATATTTTACCTTATAAATAGATTTTTTGCCTTGTATAAGAATTATTCCCCTCCCTATATAAAGGGGTAGCGCAATTATAAAAGGCATCTCAGAAAACATTTATCAATATACAGAAAAGAAGTCTGCTCTTATTATTTCTTTATTCATTTGATTCATATTTGTTCATCTTAAAGAAATCAATTGAGGCCAAGCTATTCTAGACTTGTGATTTGCATTCTCTCTCAATTTATTTACTGAATTTAGCCTTTATTTTATTATCCCTTATTTGTATCAAACCAAATCACGTATCCTTAAAACTACGTACAAATTTAATTGTTATCCGAAGTCAAGGGTAAACATTTACATCAACTCAAACACTTTAACAACTAAAAATAAAAGTGAGAATACATATATGCTTACCATAGTTATGTGATAAATGTGTAAATTAAACATAAAACACATATTCTACATTTATTAATTTGTCATAATCCAACTATTTAATTAATAATGACACCTAACTCAACTCGTCAGGCGAACCAATCATAAAGTAAACCACGATACAAGACATCATATCATAATAGAGTATTAAGTCGAATACAACGCCCAAATAGCTTACAACCCTCAGGAACTGGTAAAATTAGTCATGGGCTTACTGTTTCAAAATACAAATAATGTCTGAAGTAACAAACAGTAAAGAAAGATAGAAGGTGAGTCTAATGTGCTGCGATTAAGGCCAGCAGTTTACCACTAAGTTTCCAAACAGCTCCTTGACTCCTTCCTGAACTCCGCTCATAAGAGTCAAGATCTATACGTAAAATATAGAAGTATAGTATAAATACACCAATATGTATTCGGTAAGTATCATCTACTGTCCCAACAAAATAGTAGCAAGAATTCATATAAAAAATACTCACTTTATAAGCTCGTGTAATTCATATATAAAATACACAATAATAGAAATATAGCACAGAAACATCTTAACTGAAAATGCACAAATACGACATTTATATGTAATGCTCTAACTAGAGCCTAACATTATTAATGCATGATAAAGAGACAACTTTTATCTTCAATCAGCACTCCAACACTCCCCGCGCTCTAACATTTCCCATATTAGACAAGTGTGCCCTCACTGCCCATGGTAATTAATAGGGTATTAGTAATATTTAAAAATCGATTAAATTGACCGAACTGTATCGTATCGAATCGATTTTTAAATTTTTCTTTAACAAAATCGTAGATTTTTATATAAATCTATAAACGTACTTATTATTAGGGGTAGGTTTTTAATTTTGTAAAAATAAAAATTAAAAAAATACCGAACCATACTGAATAAATTTACACGTGAGAAATATATATATATATTTTAAGTTTGAAGATAATAAAACATTAATTTTTTCTTGGGCCTTGGAATTATGAAAACAATTATATAATTCCCAATACTATTATGCTACTCATAGTGAAACTAAATTATTTCTAATATATTCAATAGCAACACATAAGGTATTCTAGCGATTATGAATAACAAACTATAACGTATTGAACATGTTTCTTTTCGTAAGATTTAGATTTTTTTTGAATATTTAATCTTCCATAGACTTTATTCTTGAGTCCCATCTTGGTTAATATCTTTTTACTCGTGTAATTTATATTTTTTTGTCTTTGCTTAATTTCTTTTACGCTGTTGTAGAAGTTGATAGATCTAACTCTGGACATCTTTCATGTTTTCTTAATTCATCACCCTCTGAATAATAAAAATGGCTAGAGAGTTTTGCTAGGTCCTGTAAAAGCACGTATGTTATGACATGCTACTTCTATTAGTGACTTTTATATGACTCTTAAGAAAAATACCAAAAATTAACCGAACCGTACCGATACCGAAGAGAAACCGACATTGATTGGGAGCGTTTCGAAAAGTCTAATTTTGGTTATATATATTACAATAACCGAAAAATTAATATGGTATAAATTTTATGAAATAACCGACTGAACTGAACCATTAATACCACTAGTAATTAGGCGATTTAGTGACTCGTGTGGAATAAATCCATATCTACATGCAACATTAAACTGCATGGCCAGTTCACATAAATATCATATTTCACACAGATAACTCACATGCTATAGTCAAAATTAATTAAGCATGAAAATTAATATGCAACTTATAATGTATATGTACGATGCATGACTAACAATCTAAACATATAATATAATCCGACATACATATGATCCATAATGTTAAACTAGTATGTGAGAGATGCCTATAATAGTATAGCATGAGAGATGCATAAATAGATGTTGCTTCCTAACGCGCACACAAGTATACGTGGTCGACAAGTAATATAGGATTTTGAGTCCAGATATCGTCCCACAGGGACTTAAATCAACTTCTTACTAATACACTAGTATTGCTATTCAATCAAGCAAAATTCAAGTTCAATAAATTGATTATGCTAAACTACAGCTCTAAGTTATAACTATATTATCAAATAACTAATTAATTGTTGTTTAATTAATAGAGACAAACATTCCAGGGTTGTGATTAATTTACCAATCTTATTGTGTTCTAATTAACTTTCCCTTTCATATAATTCACTCATGGTTGTTAATTAATCGATAAGTATTCTCATAGCCTTCTCCCGAAGTACTACTCGCCTTTTTTCAATATATTAACGCCTATATTCCTATGGAATCAACCTATTAAGAACGCAATAAAATTACGATATTTAATTAAGCACGGTGATTAGGTATATTCCTATCCTAACCGCGAATCCCCTCCCCCTAAAGGTCAAGAACATGCTCTCTTCAACTCTTCTCTAATCTAATCATGGTTTTCCCAAACATAGCATAAATAGTTGATAGAACCTAACTGCTGGCCAAACAATCAAGAAATTAAAATAGAATTGAAGAAACAACCATATATTAGTGAATTATAATCAAGGTAAAGTTAATATCAAACAACAATATTCATGGCTAATCACAACCCCAGAACAATGGGTGATTAGCCACTCATGATCTAATCAAACCAAAATATAAGTTCTTGAATAAATTATAAAAATACTAGAAAAGATGAAGAAACTGAGAATCGATGCTTCTGCTTGATTCCGTGTTGCGTTTATGCTCCCATAATCACGTCTCCCCCCTCCAATAAGGTTTAGACTTGTTTATATAGGTGTTGGGAAGGTGTAGGGACGAAAATAGCAGAGTCCTAGGCAAAATAGGCGAGGTCCGCGTCATCGGCGCCCTGGGTAGCGTCCAGCGCCCACCAGGGCGCTATGTCCAGTGAGGTTTCTGTTTCCAGCACCACAGGTAGTGCCAGGCGCTGCCTGTGGCGCCCAGATTGATCCCTTGTCCGTTTTTGCTCCGTTTCGGCTTAATTCTTGTGCGTTTCGCTCCCAATTGCTCCCGGTTCACCACATAAAAACACTTCAGATTAACATGAATCGTAGCAATTAACATCCCACTTTCACTAAACAAAAACCAAATATGAGGTGATATACATAGAAATATATATATATATTTTACACTAAACATCAACAGACATGACACAAAAAATAGTAAGTTAAGCATGAAACAATGCCAATATATATCCATTATAAGTGCGTGCGCGCACACACATATATACATGCGCGCGCGTGCAAACCCCCCCCCCCC
>MCJB01001214.1:159401-219371 GCA_002018475.1 Nicotiana obtusifolia | reverse complement strand
AGTTAATTTTATTATAATTTCATCTACTGCACAACATGATAATCGAGGATGAGCGTGATCTTGATGCACCAATTCAAGATGCTTGGGAAGGTCCAACTCCAACAGTAGAAATGGTAGTAGATGAAAATTATCGATTTGAATAATTTTTAGCTCGACACAAAAAAATTAAGAACAAAGATGCTCATTTTGCACTTCGTAATGCATTAGTAGAGCATTTATGGGAGCAACGTACTAATCATGGAAGTTAAATATTTATGTAGAAATTAAAATAAATTCTACCTTAATGTAATAGTATTTATTTAATTATATTTTATCAATGATTTCACTTTTATTTGAATTATCCATTAATATGTATAACGTATAATATTTGCTTACAATCTATATTATTTAAAATTTTATGGTATAAAATAATTTTTTGTTAAATGATTTATAACAAAGGATTATGAATTACATGGGATGGATAAGTAAAAAAGAAAAAGAAAATAAAGAATTTTATCTGAAATTTATAAAATAAAATTTAAGTAAAAGAAAATAATATAATATAAGAGAGAGAGAAGAATATAAAAGAAATATTCTTTTTTGGTGCAAAAAATGGTGCAATGGGTTGGAGTTAATTTGCACCATTTTGGTATTTACACCAAAATGGTGCAAAAAATAGTGCATAAGGTCGGAGATGCCCTAAGTGACTTCTTTTTATTTTCTATTTGGGACTTTGTTCAGCCTCACTTCCACCCCATGGACACACTCTTTTGATCATAATGTTTACTACTAAGCTTTCATGCTTTTGGTTACTTTTTCGAATCAAGCTTCAAACAGTGCCCTTTTTGCCTTTTGTTTATAAACAAATACATTAAATGGTCAAGTCAGAAAAAGGTGCCAAAACCCTTGATTTTGAAGGCTGGAATCTTGTCAAATCAAACATTGGCACCCAATACGTAAAAAATAGTATATAAAATGACAAAACCCTAATGTACATGTGATCTTCCTCTTCACATCTTCATTGGCTGCATGGAGAATGTTTCAGCACTTGGCACGTGTATATTCTGATCTAAGAATGAATCTCTAGTGGAGGATCTTTATGTTATTTTATTTATTTTTCATAATTAATTTAAAGCTATTGATTCCAAAATCTATTGCTAAAATACTAATGTAAAACAAAAGATTAAAGTTGGAGCCAAAGAGAACTTCTATCGTGATCATTTTCTAATATCGAAGCCAATTTGTTGAAAGAAGTTTCCAATGGACCCCTTACACATGCAAAATCAAGATTTTAAGTTTATGAGTTTCGAATTTTAATCATTTTAAGTTAGTGGATTTTAAATTAATAAATTATACATATTCAATAAAATTTTTAAAGATAAATATAAGATTCGAACCAAAATACTGTATTCAACCAAACCTGCTCCCGACTCTCTACCTTCACCCCTACTCGTTATCGTTAAAGATAGTATTCAATAGATGAATACTATCAGCACCTCCATGCAAGTTGTGTTGGAATATTAGAACACCTTTTGATGTGAAACCATTGATGGAATTCAAGAAATATTCCATGATTCGAAAAGGAGTTGTATTATTATTATTACACTTAATTACTATCGTTTTGTTCTTTGATATATACTAATTTGCTCCATTAATAATGTTTAAAAGACGTTAGTTTAAGGTTTAGCTTTTTGAATTTCTTTCATATGTGCATTTTTAATGCTGAAGAGAGGATGAAGTAAACAAGAATCAACCTCTTCCCGGTGAAGTTTTGATGTATCGCAGAATCCGAAAAACAGCTTCTAAGTGAAATTGTTACCTGTGAGAATCACAAAATTTTCTTTATACAAGTTGAGAATGTTTCAACTTCTTTTAGGGTTGTGAGTTAAGGAATTTTAAGGCTGTTGACAGGGATTAGTTTCGAGGAGTGCAAATTCAAAATTTATTTGGATTCGGACCAACTATATTCCTTTCTAACTATCTCAAAAGTTTGTATAGCTTTGAAGTGTATTAATCATGTATATCACAAGTTATAACTACAAGGGGATACACCAGGGGAGGATCGGATCCATGAATTAAATAAGACCATATGCACTATCCTTTCTATAATTTAGATATGTCCACTAGCCATTGTTTTAATAGGCAAAGGCACGAGCGATACACTTTATTTGATACAGGCGAGGCATAAGCACCGAGACATAAGCTGTAAGTCTAATTAATCTTTAATTTTTTTAATAATATAGTATAATAACACGAAAATTATAAAAAGCACATTAAAATATTAAAAAATTAAAAAGTTAAAAGATACTCATAGAAAATAAAAAATTTTAACATATTTTTACAAGTATAAACAATACAACAGAGTTAAGTTACTTTGCATTACGAAACTATAATTTCGTAAAAATTATCAAACTACATATTTTACCTTCCTAAAAGTAAATAATCAATAAATTGTATCAATATTATAACTTAAAACGTTACTCTTTCATGAATAGATATAAAATTACTTTTAAATAGCAAAATGCCATGGCCCGAACCTGGGCCTGGACGTAACACGGCATTCAGTGCCTGACTACGTGTGACCGAGTGAACCAACTGTGAGCACGTGATTTTTGCCCTGCCCGAAATACTCCTATAAAAATCAATAAATAGTTTAATTATGTATCAGCCACTTTGTTAATTAATTAATTATTAAAAATACTCAAAAAAATATCATGTATCGCATTTAGGACATATTTTATATTTTAGGATCGAATTAGTAATTATTTATTTTACAAAATAAAAAATCATACAAATAGTGCATCTTTATATTTTCCTAGTTTTGATGTTTAATTCATAGAATCTAGCATTGTGTTACTTTATAAATAGCTAATTTTTGTTTAGTTTCACATTTTGATAAAATTAGGATTTTTAATTACTAGGTCTTTTGTTTTCTAAAAATTAAAGGGAGTTAGGGAATTAATTAGAAGCAAAAAACGGACTGGGCTAGTGTTTTGAGAGGAAATCAAATTGGCCCAAATCATTAAACCCAACCGGACCAAGCCCAATTCCCATAAACCCAACCTAACCTAACCCTAAAGGCATCTGGCTTTTAAAAAGAAAAGAAAGGAGAGGCAGAGAAGAGAGTGAGAGGGAGAAACGGGAAAGGGGAGAGAAACGAAGGAGAAGCAAAGAAGTGGAAGGCAAAAACAGAGGAGAGAATCCTCCTCTTCCTCATCGGTTCATCATCATCTTCACACTCCAAAACCAATCTGGAGCTTTCTTCTTTCTCCACGAAAGTCAGCCATGAACACCCTGAAAATGCCTCAAATTCCGGCTCCAAAACACCTTTAAACCAGTCCAAAACTAGCTCCAAAATAAACCCAAAACTCAGCTTAAAAAACAGCAACAAACATTCCCAAAAATCAGCAATTAAATGCCTTCATTTGCCTCCGAGCCGTAGCCAGTTGCAGCTGAAATCACCCAGCAAATCAGCTTAAAAACAGCCCCAAACGCAGCAGCAATGAGCTAAAAAAAACGGCCCCTAACTCAGCAAAAATCAGCTGTAAATTCACCCCAAAAACATCTGAGAATGCCGCCCTAAACAACCCAGAATCCCAGCTGAAAATCCTCCCAAACATCAGCTTCTTCTCCTCCAAAAGCACGACGAAATCAAGCTTAATTTCCAGCAGTTTTCTCCATTTAAACCCAGCTGGTCGTTCGAGTTTTACGGCGAGGTTTCGAGTCGCTGGCAAAGCCCTGTTCGAGGTCGCCGACGAGGTTCGCGGTTCACGGTTCAATTCCTGTCTTCATTTTGAGGTCCATCCCGTCTCCTTCTCTTTATTATTTGTGATGTTATTTTCATGTGTTATGATGAACTATATTATAATGGCCTAACGTTCCTGGTTGGTCTAAGTTCTGTTGAATCGCCTCTTATTTTATGTTGGTTGAGTTGTTTGCTTATTTTTGACTGTGGTCTATGTCATTATGTATTCATTGCTTATGATATCGACTCTGAATTATTTGTATGTGCTGAATCACACTTAGAAATTAGTGGATAGATAATGTTTAGGAACAGAACTCTAATGAAGATAGTCAAAACTGCTTGGAATGGGTCGTGTGGTTTAAATTAAGAGGACACAAGCATTTGGTAAACTACTGTTTGAGCACGAAGCATTTTTTCCTAAAAGAGACTTTGTAGTCAAATTGTCGAGTAATCCAGCATCATATTTTGATCTAAAAAATAAAATAAAAAGCTGCTCAATTTTAATATCTAGACATACAGATATGCATGAAGGTATGAGTCATTATTTATTTATAGATAATTATTTTGGTAAGAGGAAGTGATTTTGTCTGTCTTCGTTCCCCTTTATGGCTTACGTGGGAGGGGGTTGAACATTAAGGATGAAAGGTTAAGTTTATATTGTTAATTATTTTGCTTTAATAGTTACTCGGTAGTAGCATGTTTAGGCCGACCACACTTGGGTAGGCAATATTAGGACATTTTATTAATTTTTGAGGTTCGAGGTCGTTCCCTTAGTTAAATTCATCCGGGGAATGCCCCGAAGGACTTGTGTATATTATATTCCGGGGAATGCCCCGAGGTATTTGTATTTGGAGGCCTAAATTAAAACTCGTAGTATTTTAGTTTTAGTTTTATTTTTTTTCTTTTATTAGGTGGGAATGACCTCGAGCCTCATATGTGTTTGTTTTTTTTTCTCTTCTGTGTTTGTTTTATCTCGATTTGAATATTCTAAAGCCAACTAAATTGAATACGCAACCGTGATTTTTCACGGGACTCGGGGAATGCCTAACACCTTCTCCCCGAGTCAAATGAACCCCCTTATCCAAATCTCTGGTATGAACTTTACTTCGAGTCTAAGTTCTAAAATGGTGGCCTGACACACCGGAATCAATCGCCAGGTGGCGACTCTAAATTTATTTTTGTCACTATTAAAAACCTTTCTTTTTTCGAGGTTTTATTAGATCTTTTATTTATTTAAAAGGTTTAGTAAAGTCTCGCTCAAAAAGAGGAGTGACACCAACTGGCTGGCTAAATCAACATGTGATATCATAACATACTGAATGCGAAAAATAAACTAACCTATGCTGATATAATGAAAGTCTGAAATGATATAAATCAAGTGCAGAAATACTAACATAAGTCTGAAACGTAGCTGTAGCCAACATTGTGTAACGTGAAAAGCCTGTGACTCTGTCTAACTGTTACTCTAGTCTATGAAGCCTCTAATGAAGTACTGAAAACACTGACTATCTGAAAAATACTGAAGACTGTAAGGTAATGATAATGCCCCGAAAGAATTGGGACTCACCAAATAGCTGGTACGAGAATCCTAGCGCTCTGAATCGTCAACCTGTGAATCATTACCTGCATCGTGAGATGCAGACCCTGTCAAAAGGGACGTCAATACATTTGAATTGCACTAGTATGTAAAGCAACTGAAAGAAAAAAAATACAAATGCTGAAACGGATACTAAGCGATAACTGAGAATTGATAACTGATAACTGAAATGATAATTGTTGAAACTGAAACTGAAATAGTAACTGATAACTGATAACTGATAACAGAATTGAACAAAGTAAGTAAGCATATGAATACTCCCTCTTCTGAATGATGAACAACCTATTTATCTGAATAAATAAACTGTGGCCTCAGGCCCAATATATATGTGCACAAACTGCAGCTCGGGCCCAAGTATACGTATACATAACTGTGGCCTCAGGCCTAAAGATGCATAAAGCATTAACTGCGGCCTCAGGCCTAAACATGCATAAAGCATAAACTGCGGCCTCAGGCCCAAACATGCATAAAGCATAATCTACGGCCTCAGGCCCAAATATGCATAAAGCATATAAACTACGACCTCAGGCCCAATACAGGTGTTCAACATTCAGGAAATAAGAATCATACTGCAATATGTGATGCTGAAATACTGAATCATATTGAGTCACATGATACTGGAATACTGAATAGGACTAGACTGAGACATGTATTCTTGAATTGATTATGAAAACTGAAACTTCAATTGTTTATGACATGCTGAGTAATCTGGACTGAGACTCATGGGCAGTAGACCCAAGTCTATATTGATTACGCACGGAGCTCACAACGTTCGAAATGAAAGTCATGAACGGATTGTGAAGCTAGAGAATATAAGTTTTGCAACTATTCGAGGAACTAAGCTTAACTATATTTCTGAGGCAATTAGTAACGTCGTAAGAGATAGTAGTGTAGGGAGAATCATTAACATTCTCAAACATAGAGAGTTAGCCTTACACACCTTAACCTCCTACTCTTGAGCGTAATACAACATTCGCCAACCCTTTCAACTTTAATCTATATCAATACAAGTCAAAGGGATTCCATATTAACAATAATACTCATGTTTTGATCACTTTGGCATTTTATCAAACACCTTATGGGCGTAAAGCGTCGTAGCTATCATTAATGGTGTTTATACACCCAACAACCCATTCTCTTGCTCCTAGATAAATTTTAAAATCTCATATTTCTTATAATCAATATCATTCTTCATCACCCATAAGATAAACAACACCATTAACCAATAATCAACAATCAACAACCCAAACCTATAATCATTCATACTTTTCTATCAAACCCATCAACTCATATCTCATGAACTTAGAGCCTATAATCATTGATTCAATGTTATAATCAAGTAGAGGGTGAAGATATTACCTTTTTGACGTCAATCCTCTTAACTTCGAGCTCTAGGTTGCATCTCTCAAAACTGATGTCACAATCGATATCTAATGATTTGAAGGGTTTACCTATGTTAATAAGGTGTTGGAAAATTAAAATAAAATTAGAATCACCATTAGAACTTACCTTGGATGGTGGAGGAACCTTCGAGGAGTTAGGTTCTTGAGAGCTTCCCTTTCTAGAGCAAGATTTTGTATTTTGGCGTGTGGGGGACGAAGTAGGACTTTAAAAATGACTCCCTAGGTGCGCTCCTGCGCACCTGAAGACCCAACCACGCACCTAGATGCGCAACAGGGCAGTAGCACAGCCACTAAGTGCATGGCCGCGCACGGGACCATTCGGGAGCGCACCTGGGCGCGTATACAGCGCATTGTCCAGTAAAACTCACATACCTCTTTACTCTGAAATCAGCATAAACCATAATATATAGTTGGAAAGCTATTTCAAAAGGCTACAACTTTTGTGTTTTACGTTTTCCCAAATTCCCAGCAGATGTTTACGAAATACTTTTAGAAGACAGACCTTCCATAAACTTAGCCGATTTTATCGAATCTTATGCACCTCACCCTCCGTCTTGATTCCAAAATAACTATTTTCACCCATACTCGTCCCGCTAGTACTTCATATGTCTAAGATGTCACATTAATACTCATTTAACATGTCCACACCTAGTCCAAATTTATGGAGTGTTACACAAAATAATAAAAGAATGGTAATCTTGAGAGACATAGTAAAAAAATCAATATCACATGAAAATATAAAATTAAGCTATCTATTTTTTTTTTTTAAATTCAATGATATTCACCCTAACGATGTTCTCAAGTAGTAAATTTGTAATACTATGACTAGTTATTTGAGCTATTCTCAATCCTTATATTTCTATTGATGAACATAGAACATTTACCCTTCATTTGATAAGGAATTTGAGGGTCAATAGTACTAATGAGAGAGTTGCATATAGGAAATGTCAGACGAGCTTTGAGCGTCGGGCTTAGGCATATTTAAAACGTAGAATCGAATGTTTGAGATATAAGTCTCATAGAACTAAGACCCACATATAAGATTCAAAGCGTTTTGCTAGTGCCCGCCCAAAAGCGAGCCTTGAACGAATCCCTAAAAGCCTTTTGAAATACTGCCACTAGCTACCAAAATATGAGTGTATAGTTCGAGCTACTAAATTATCGGTTCATGTACAATTAAACAAATCGATCGCTGAATCGAAATAAGTTTGATTTTCTCTCAATTATTATGCAACAGAAGCAAAATTTATGATACAAAATATCAACAAGTCAAGGCGCATTGTCTGTCAATTAGATAATTTGATAAAATGAATAACTTAAACAAGAGTTGAGGATTTTTAATTTATGCAGTAGGAGAAGATACAAGACACTGCAACTCTTTTGTGTCACGTTCCTAAATTCAATTAGTTGTAATAGCATCTAATCGAACCTGCTAAGTAAGCCAAGTAATAACTATTTAATTTAATGAGATTTATTGAGACAAATGAATAATAAAATAACTGAATCTTTATACATTTCTCAAGAACTGGTAGTACAAATCATGGCTTTTAAGATTTAGAGTTTATAAAATTGGTGTGGAATAAAATACACCATCTGTTTGAAATATACATGAATAGATATCAAGATCAAGAGGCAGCACTGATCGGAACGCAGGTACATCTTCAAATCCAGCTCTCGCCGTACACAGCAACATCAGCATCTAACATCTGCACGCAAGGTGCAAAAGTGTAATATGAATACAACCGACCCCATGTATTCAATAAATAACAAACCTAACCTTAGGTTGAAAGTAGTGACGAGCTGGAACAAAGGTCGGAGTCCAACACCAATAGCCAACAACAGTTCATAACAACACAATGAAAGTGATAAAAGAAGTAACTCAGAGATATAATGCTCGACTCGTTCGCAGTTCCGGAAAATAGGCATGTTTTTCAAGTATATCAGTGAAAATCCAAATCGTTTACCGAAATCATCAAATATGAGTAAGTTTGTAAAACTGTGATTTTTTTCAAAACTTTCAACAGGTAAATATTTTATTTTGAAATGGCATGAGAAAAATACATTGTTGTGCCTACATGTCAATGTGTATGTGAAGTCATGAATTTACAGCATGAGAAAAATGCATCTCTATGCATGTATGTCAAGTGGGCATGTCAGATGCAATGCAACTCAGTGATAAAACCATATGCATACTCTCAGAGTATTAGTTCACTAAGTCCTCCCAGTCACTCAATTCTCCCAATCACTCAGTCCTTACAGTCACTCATTCCTCACAGTCATTCAATCCTCACAATCACTCGACAATCGCACTTAATAGGTACCTGTACTCATTGTGAGTGTGCAGACCCCGAAGAGGAAGATCCAGTCCGAGCCCTACAATAAGCCCATCATGGCATGAATCAATAATACCTGCTGCGGCGTGCAGCCTTATCCATCATGAGTCAATAATACTTGTTGCAGCGCGTAGTTGGATCCCATCAATATCCTCACAATCAGGCCCTCGGCCTCCCTCAGTCATCAATCTCTCTAGTCTCTCGGGCTCACAATGTTATGAAAATCAGCCCAAAATGATGATATGATGTATCAATAAATGGTAACAGAGACTGAGATATGATATACAAATGAATGCGTATGACTGAGTATGTAATTGCAATGTAAGCAAATAACTCAACAGCATAAATGACCTTAGTGGGTCCCAATAGAATAAGCATATAGCCTAGACATGATTTCTAACATGGGTCACAGGTCAATTACTCAAGCACGTAGAGATTTCATGGATACAAATAACATTAGGTAACTACATAGTACCACAAAAATAACCGGGTCACAATTCACACGGTGCACGCCCACATGCCCGTCACCTAGCATGTGCGTCACCTCAACACCAAACATATATCACGTATATTCAGGGGTTCATACTCTCAGCACCAAGTTTATTAGCGTTGCTTACCTCAAACAAGCCAAATCCAATACCGAACAAGCCAAATGATACTCCAACCCATTCAATTACGAGTCCAACCATACTAGTTTCACTCAAATCAGACTCCAAATCGATGTTCAAAACCCGAAAATATACTTTATGAAACTTTAGACAAAACCCCCAATTTTCTCTTTAAAATTCATAATCCAATTACCAAAAACGAAGATAGATTCATGAAATATAATAAAAATCAAGTATAGAACACTTACCTCAATCCTTGTGAAGAAATTTACCTCCAAAATCGCTCAAATCCGAGCTCCCCAACTCAAAATGTAAATAAAATAGCCAAGCCCTTGATATATAGCTTCTACCCAGGCATCGTCGCATCTGCGACACACTTAGCCGCTTCACCGGGAAGCACTAGAAATAGCCCTCGCACCTGCGGAAAAACATCCGCTCCTGCGACATAGCAGGTGCGAAACTCAAACGCGCATCTGCACAAACGTCCGCTCCTGCGCACACAATCTCGCTTCTGCGTGCACGCAGGTGCGCTATCAAACTCTGCTTCTGCGGAGGTAGCCCAACTCAGCCTACGTCGCAGGTGTGACCATACTACCGCTTCTGCGGCTACCGCACCTGCGCAAAACCAACTATAGGTGAGATCGTGAATCACGTTGGAAGCTCTCCCGAGCCTCTCGGGACCCCGTCTGAATATACCAACAAGTCCCATATCATAACACGTACTTACTCGAGGACTCAAATCACACGTAACAACATCGAAACGACGAATCGTACCTCGAATCAAACTCAATAAACTTTGAATCTTTTAACTTCCATAACTCGTGCCGACGCATATCAAATCAACCCGGAATGAGCTCAAATTTGCACACAAGTTCCAAATGACATAACGAAGCTATTCAAATTCCCGGAACTACAATCCGAAACCGATATCATCAAAGTCAACTCCCTGTCAAACTTATGCACTTTCCAAACCTTCAAATTTTTAACTTTCGTCAATTAGTGTCAAAACCTTCTAGAAATTTTCAAATGCAAATTCAGGCATACGGCCGATTCCAAAATCACCATTCGGAGCTAACGGAACCATCAAAACTCCGAGCTGAGGTCAAATATTAAAAAGTCAAACTTGATCAACTCTTCCAACTTAAAGCTTCAATGATGAAATTCATTCTTCCAAATCGATTTCGAATAACCTGAAAATCAAAACCGACGATTCACACAAGTTATAATACATCATACGGAACTATTCATGCCCTGACACTATCGAACAAAGTGCAAATTACTCAAAACGACCGATCGAATCGTCACATTTTGTTACTTATCTTATTTTACCACTAAACTCATAGGAAAAAGGAGTTTTTAGTTTTCCATCTCGCTGAGATATAAAGGGGGAAATATAGAAAAAAAAACATGACGATAGTTCTTCATTTATTTCGCTCTTCATGTTTTCTAATATTTATGTACAGCAGAAAAATATTCATATAATCGTAACAATGAGTTGAATAATTTGACAAAAAATGATACGAATGAAACCCAAGCGTAATACCAAAGAACAACATGATAGTCATGTCACATCCTAAATTACTCCTCGAACGTGACTAACGCTCAGCTAACACCACCCACCAAGCGAATTAATTCTTATCCAACTAAAACTATAATTTATTTATAAAATCTAATGAATACTCAAGTAATAAATCTCTAATCCAAGTTTTATAATAAAACCATGTAGCATTTAATAGAATAATAAAACTTTAATTGACGGGCATGCAAACCCCAAAAGAAACTAATAGACATAATATAGGTAAAGCTTAAACAACGGCTTCACGAATAACGTGGTGGCTCACCTCAGCGTTAGAATCCACAACAAACTTGTTAGCCACTAGCCACGTCCTCAACAACACTATCTGCATGGACATGCATGTAAAGAAGGAGTTATATGTAAATATAACCCAATAAGATTCTCGACCCACCACTTAATATACTGATGGAACAAGTGTTAGAAAATATAAATACACAACGAGCATAGAAATAATATACACAGAAATTCTTTCCCCATAAAATTACTCCATAACGTCCAAATATTATTCAACAACAACAGTACATATCTTAGCACAATCTAAGAGTAAATATAACCCAATAAGATTCTCGACCCGCCACTTAAAATACTCATGGAACAAGTGTTAGAAAATATAAATACACAACGAGCATAGAAATAATATACACAGAAATTCTTTCACCATAAAATTACTCCATAACGTCCAAATATTATTCAACAACAACAGTACATATCTTAGCACAATCTATACCAAGGACTTGTCATAAACGGCAGTGCAGAGAATCAATTAAACACCTCAACAAGTCTACGGTGGCATACACAATTCTTCAAATCTATCATGGCGGCATATACAATGCTCCAAATATATTACAGCAGCGAAGAAATAATTTCTAACGCTATAGCACGAGGCTACGCCACACCACAAATTAATTATTAAACAATTTCAGTCTTTCATAAAATAATATATATTTGCGGCTGGTAAAAAACTACCGATGTTGCCAAGCACACGCCGTCCCAACACATGAACCAGGCAGACAAAACATACTCTCAAAACGGATTTGAAAAGCAAGCATCAAAGTTTAACGTCTCATTTACCTCGCCAACAACAAGTTCCTTAACCTTACAATGTCTAGAACACCAACCAAACGGCATCCAATGGCCTCAATCTAAATAAAATATTAATTATCAATATCATTTATGCTAGTCGGGGTAAAATTAAAAAAAAATCCCCTTAATTTCAGGCTTAGAGCTACTCAAATATTCTACACCTCAAATCATAAATTTAAAAACTAAAATTATGTCCTAGCATTATAATACACTTCGATACTTAGTATATGATCTGCTAACCAGTCGACTAATCTTTCAATTACACAAAATTCAAAAAACTCATTTGGTTGAAAAATTATTCCTAAGCACAATGTGTCTGTTTCATAAATATATGTGGACCTATACATGAAAAGTGAAGTTCATATTTTATTACATGTATATATAAATACAACAAATCAAATAATGTCTGAAACTGATTCCCCAATCCAGGTTCTGGATTTGATTTCAAAAAGACAATTCTATACAAAAAAAAAAATTATCCATTATAAAAGAGTAAGTTTATTATTAAATATTATTTTTATTCCCAAGGCCTGACCAATACAATAATGTCTGTCATATCATTTCTCTATCAAGCTTAATTCTTTTTATATTATACAAAGAACCAAAAATAATATCTCTTTTATATTAATTCAAGAAATTTTGCTATAGGGATAAATTTAAATATTTACCTTGCTATCACAGTTGAATTGCAAAATATTTACTCTCTTTTGCTATCAAGTTCACACCACCAACGATAAGAAAATCTTTTTACTGATGTCATGTTTGCCCAGTTGCTTACTTTAGGGGTCGTTTGGTAGGCTATTGTATTTTAGATGGAGTCATCTACAGGGCTAAGAATCTTACCTTTATTTAGAGAGGGGTAGCGATACCATACTCTTCCGTGCTCGTAGGTTGACTCACTTATGCATCTCGACTAAGGTCTCACAAAATTTAATCCGTCCAATACAATGTTTGGTTGCTCAATTCAAATTATGCATACCTAATGCATGGATTACTTATACCTCATAGGAGGACTTAGCTAATACCAAGAAAACCAAAGGATTATTAATCCCTGCATTAACTATACATGGATAAGACCCTAAAATTACTAAACCGTCCCTTAAACCCTTTTCCTAAATTTCTTTATATATAGAAAGAAGAATATTCAATAGTATAATTGTAAGAAGATTTTGTACAGTTTTAAACCAAACACAAGCTTAGATTATACATTGCATAGCTAATTTTTAATATAATGAACCAAACACTTGATAAAAAAATAATCCAAAGCACTGCAATCCCTACATTACTATATCTGCATTACTAATCCCTGCATTACTTGTGTTCGTACCAAACGAACCTTTAATATCTAAAGCCCTTAACTGTCCAATTATTATATTTAATGTGTATTAACCCACTAGCAAATTAATTAGTATATGGTATCAGTGTATTTCATAATGTCAACTTCTTCCTCCTAACAAGTTTTTGTAGCTTTCATGACCTTATTAAGATTTCAAATCAATAGTGTCACGCCTCAACCTCGGGAACAAACACGATGCCACATGTTAAAGCATGCTAATTGAGTTCTTTGGGAGCATATATGTTGCTTATAATTGCTCCACAGAGGTAGGTATAGGATTTTCAGTATATGGATACACCATTAATAAAAAAGAACAAATGTATTAAGGGGGAATTAATCCTATTTCTCTTTGTAAATAACTCAATTTTTA
Organism: Nicotiana obtusifolia; assembly: GCA_002018475.1. Taxonomy (NCBI): domain Eukaryota; kingdom Viridiplantae; phylum Streptophyta; class Magnoliopsida; order Solanales; family Solanaceae; genus Nicotiana; species Nicotiana obtusifolia. The sequence goes on along the minus strand of MCJB01001214.1, from coordinate 205,341 downwards.
ATCAAGTGCATCATTCAATTTTCTTGAAGCATGAGTGCCAACAGTTAATATTATATCAATTTTAGAAAATACGTACTTATATAAAATATTTAGTTTTAACAAGAGACCATGGGTTTGCTTGCTCGATAATCTCCCCTATATATCCGACCCTCACTTGCTCTTTATTTGCTACAAAATCTGAAAAATTATACTTAAGCTTTATCCGTAAAAAATTATAAATATAATTCATGTTATAATTCTATAAAAGTACTTGTTTGCTTATTTGAAGTTTTAATCTGAATTTTTTTTTCTTTCTAAATCCTTTAATTTTTAGTATTTTATTGAAAATGAAACCAATATATTGTCTTCACTAGTGATGTAACTGATGAGACTAGTCTTTGTAAATTTAAAGTTTTAATCAATCCCTTGCATTTTACTTTTTACTTGTACTTTTACCAACTTTTTTTTGCATTAAAGATACTAAAATTACTATATTTTGTATGTATATTGTTTGAATAAAATATTATTACTTGTATTTAAGGTTAGATATTCTTTAAATTTATTTTGTGGTTCTACTTGTTTTCTGATGCTTATTTTGAAAAGTTTATGGTATTTGGATCAGAATTTACATTAAATTAGAATTAATTAAAAGATGGTGGTTGAATTCTTTAGGAGCATGTGTTGCTTATAATTCAATTGTTTCGCGTCAGCGGATCTAGAATTTACAGTACATGGGAGCATTATTAAAAAAAAGAGAAAAATATATATTAAGCAGGAATTGGTCTCTAATAATCTTTATAAATAACTCAATCTTTAATTAAGTACATCATTTAACTTTTTTGGAGCATGATTGTCAACGGTTAATATTATATTAATTTTTGTCCATTTTATGTCGCCAAGTTTTCCTTGGGACAATTTCAAGAATAGATTGGGAAGTATTGTAGGGTGAATATTTATCTTGCTTTTAGAGAGAAATTGAAATTGGTAAATTCGTGTGGGATTTTTGTAAATTTAGAGATGATACCTATATTTTGAAAAATTTTAGGACAGTTGAAGGCTGAATTTTGTCTAATTAAAATGACCATGGCATATGCATCAATGAATATAGGATAGAGCAACGAATGTAAGTTGGTACTATATTTTTGGACGAAGCAACATAGAGATAGAAAGAGATGGACTTTGCCCAGCTGTTGTCAGATTAATTCTCATTCATTCTTTAATGGAATAGGGAACGGGTAGAGCTGTGGCTATCAGGAATGGGCGATAGCTTATGACTAAAAGCGTCGTCTATCTATGAATGATCAGGATCGGAATGCCTTCTCTATACAAGTTCTCGGACGAAGTTTTTGAACAGAACTTCGATAGGCGAGAGGTGTAAGCACCGCGAGGTGTGAAGCGATCTCGTACTAAACGAAACGACTTTCACTTTCCATAACAAAAATGAAAGAAAGTCAACCTATTATATGTTTTTTTTTAAATCAATTTTTGTTGATTTATTTTTTTTACTTTTACAGTTTCACTTTTACAAAGATAAATGCAATAAATTCAAAAACAAAGAGTATTGAAACTATGATTTACTGAAAGTCATCTTTCCTGACATGTAATATCAAAGCTTATAAATATAACTCATGTTATAATTCTATAAATTTATTTGTTTTCGTATTTGAAAAACTTAGTCTGAATTTTTGTATAGGTTTTTAGTACTTTATTGAAAATGAAATCAATATATTCGTTTCATAGACAAGTCCTTGTTAATTTAAAATTTTAAACAACCCCTTGCATTTTACTTTGTACTTGTTTTTTTACCAACTTTTTTTGGTAGTATAAATGCTAAAATTACTACTACTATATGTATATTGTTTGAATAAAGTATTTTTATTTGTATTTAGGGTTAGGGTTAGATATTTTTTTAATTTATTTATGTGGCTCTACTTGCTTTCTGATACTTATTTTGAGATTTTTTTTTTTTTTTGATATTTGGATCAAAATATACATTACATTAGTATTAGTTAAAGGATGTTGCTTGGGTTCTTTAGGAGCATATACGTTGTTTATAATTTAACTGCTTCGCATAAGCGAATCAAGGATTTTTAGTACATGGGTGCATTATTAAAAAAGGAGAAAAAAATGTATTAAGTGGGAATTGATCCCTATTAATAAAGTGCACTATTCAACCTTCATGGAGCATGGATGAAAACAATTAATATTTTACCAATTTTTAAAAATATATACATAAAATATCTAAGTTTGAGAAAAGACCATTTGCTCACAATGTATTTTTCTCTCTTGTAGTACTCTTTTTTAGATATATGGTATAGCTACGTTTGTTAATTAAATACATAGTATACTATAGTAGATAATTAATTAAATATTTTTTTAGCTCTTACTTTATTATTTCCTTGATTTTCAAGGTTCCTTAGAGCTAATATTTATCATAGCTAGTTTATTGACTTGTTTTCACACTTTCTGAAGTGTTTATTTTATAGTTAGAAAAATCTTATACTATATACTTATGATTAGAGTTTGTTCCGTGGTGTGAATCGAAGTATTGAAAATATTTTTCTTTCCTTGTATTGTTGACGATGACAAAGATTTATTTTCAGCCTTAGTAAAAAAAATTTTGGCTTGTGTTTATTTTAATAAAATATTAATATGTGACAATTTGCTTGTGACTTTGATTTTGGACATTATGTTTGAATTAAGAGGGTATAATTGCCTATTTAAACTCATTTTACTCAATCTAATTTGAATGAGAGGGATATACTAAATTGGTCCAAACTTATTTTAGTTTGTTGATTATATAGTTTATTTACGAATCAACTTGTAAAGCGAACCGAATCAAGTAGATTGAACTGATTGAATGTACACCGCTATTCAGTCTCACTAGTGATAGATTTTCATTAAAGATAGTGGCACCTGCGAGCTTTCAATTCTGGATTCGCCTTACTGTAGGTAAATACCTCTTAGATGTTATTTATACCATGTACAATTTTGGGGCTTTTGCATCTATACCGGGTTTTGGGGTCACAATTGAACTTATACTCACTTTGCAAAAAAAGTTTGCAATCGTAGCCACTTTACGATCAACTTCAGACTTATCGGGTATGAAGTTAAAAAAAATTAGTCTGAAGTGAAAAATTGCACTTCAAATGCACTTAAGGCCAAATAGGTCTGAAGTGCAACCAATGGTTTCATGCGCATAAGGCTAATAAGTCTAATGTGAAAAATGTACTTCATATGCACTTAAGGCCAAAAAATCTGAAGTGAAAAATTGCACTTCATATGTACTTAAGGCCAAAAAGTCTGAAGTGAAACAAACGTTTTTATGCACTTAAGGCCAATAAGTCTGAAGTGAAAATTTGCATGTCATATGCACTTAAGGCCAGATAGGTCTGAAGTGTAACCAATGGTTTCATGCACTTAAAACCAATAAGTTTGAAGTGAAAAATTGTTCCTTAGATGCACTTAAGGCCAAAAAGTCTGAAGTGCAACAAACGTTTTGCTACACTTAAGAGCAATAAGTCTGAAGTGAAAAATTGCACTTCAGATGCACTTAAGGCCAAAAGGTCTGAAGTGCAACAAATATTTTGCTACATTTAAGGTCAACAAGTGCGAAGTGAACAATTGCACTTCAGATGCACTTAAGGTCAAAAAGTCTGAACTGCAACAAACATTTTGCTATACTTAAAGCCAATAAGTCAGAAGTGAAAAATTTGCACTTCAGATGCACTTAAGGCCAAAAGGTCTGAAGTGCAACCAAAGTTTTTATGTACTTAAGGCCAAATAGGCCTGAAGTGCAAATTGCCCAGAAATAAAAATTTGTTCTTCGAATTACAACAATCCAAGATACGATTTAATACCTAAATCTAATCCAAATGAGCTCAAATTTGAAACATAACCTCCAAATATCTTAGGAACAAACTCCAATCATCAATTTGTCAAAACAATAATAAATCTAATGAACCCATTTTGCAATTAAGAAAAAGAAGAAGAAGAAACCGTAAGCAATAGTAAAAAATAAAGCTTAATAACAACTCACCCATTGTAAAAATATCATAAACTACATTAAAATGTATTCAGAACCACCATATAAAATCATTGTCACCTGAAGAAGAAGAAGAAGAAGGAGAAGAAGAAGAAGAAAACGAAGGAGGAGAAGGAAGAGGAGAAAGAGGTCTGAAGTTATTTAAAAAGTGGATACAAATTAAAAAAAGATTAAGAAGTGGGTATAGGTTAAATGGGATCGACGAAATAGGGCGCCCGTGTTTACAAAAATTCCACATTTTAAACATCGCGGTCAGGACTATCCTTCATTAAATGTGGGCTTGGGGCCCAAAGTATTCTACAGCCTAACTGCATACCTTGTTTCACGGCCCAATCAGCCCAGACCTTAAACCCTAAAAACTCCATTATTCCCTAAAGTTTTAGCTCTGCTCATCCTCATCGGCTCGGCTCGCCTCGCTGTCTGAAAGGAAAATGGTAAACCCAAATCCAATTTTACGTTCTTCTCAGTGGTTTGCTGCTTGAATCTTTCAATATATAAATTTGCTGTTCTTTGTTGGTTGTAGGCTCCAAAGAAGGGCGTAGCAGTAGCAGCAAAGAAGAAGCCAGTAGCGAAAGTGGTGAACCCATTGTTCGAGAAGCGGCCGAAGCAGTTTGGAATCGGTGGTGCATTGCCGCCGAAGAAGGATCTAACCCGGTTCGTCAAATGGCCTCAGGTGGTCAGGATTCAAAGGAAAAGGAGGATTCTTAAGCAGAGGTTGAAGGTTCCCCCTGCTCTCAATCAGTTCTCTAAAACCCTCGACAAAAATCTCGGTGAGTAGAGCCACTAATTTGTTCTGGTTTTATATCCCTAATTTGTGATGTTAATTTGTTTTTTTGTTGTTGTTGTTGTGGAAATGCTCTCTTGATTAGCAAAATGCTTGGCTGAATCATGAAGTAGAATAGTATCATGAAGTAGGATGTTTTTGTCAGGAAAATAACAATGTTCATTTGTGGTTGGTTGTTGAGTCTGAAAATATTTTCTGGAAAACATTTACTCCGTCCCAATTTGTGTGGGGTGTTTGACTAGTCACAGAGTTTAAAAAGAAAGTCTTGTGAAACTTGTAATCTAAAACAAGCTATAGATATTTATGTCGCTATAGATCATCGTTAAGTGTAAAATAGAAAGTCTAAAGTTAGATTGTTTCTATCATTCTTTTTGGATAGGCTTAAAAGGAAATTCCTTCACATAAATTGCTACTGAGAGAGTATTAAAGATAGATCATATTTTCAACAAGTGGAAAGTGTTTTTCATTGAAAACGTGATGAACTTTTTTATGCTGTGTGTATCTCAATTCATGGTTAAAAAATGTCAAATGTTTGGCTATTTCAACTATAGGTTAATTACAGTGGGATAAAGTGAGTATCTACTTAAATAATGTTGAATATTGGGTGTATGTGTTAGAATATATGCACAACGCTAGAGGGGGTGACTTTACCAAATTTTCGCAATATGAATATAAAATTGAAAATGTAAGTGCGAAAATAAGATAGAGAGAAATAAAGTGCGGAATGTAAATGAGAGCGTACACAACGATGTATAGTGGTTCACTACAACTTGTAGCTAGTCCACTCCTCAAGAAACTCTCTGGAGTATTTCACTATCTCCGTTAAGCTTGCGGGTGCCTAACAAACCGTTTACAACACGAATACTTGAGTCACACAAGATTCGACAACGTTAAGCTTGCGGGTGCCTAACCAACCGTTACAACACAAACACTTGAGTCACACAAGGTTTGCCAACGTTAAGCTTGCGGGTGCCTAACCAACCGTTACAACACGAACACTTGAATCACATAAGGTTCGCCAACAACAAGGAAGAAGCTCTTCCTTACTACAACAAGGGACAACCTCCCAAAGGTGTAGGACAACACAAAGATCACTCAAAAATGAACCTCTCAAAAGAGTAAATAGAGTGAAGAAATTATAGCTCAAGAACACAACTTTCAACTTCAAGAAATGGCTCAAAATAGCTTTGAATACTTAAGAAAAGTTGAAGCAATTTAATCTTATGATTGTAGAGAAGTGTTGTATTCAAATGAGGTTTATGAGGCTGTATTTATAGCCCCAAAACCCCATGTATCCGTTGGGGTTGTTTTGCCAAGCTTCCATGAGCTTAAACAAGAGTTTTGGGCATAAAAATTTTTTGCCCGTTTGCCAAAACATCGATGTTTTTACCTTAGACATCGATGATTAACAAAAACTAGCCGTTAAGCTCCAACGGACACCTAGACATCGATGTTTACTGACTGAACATCGATGTCTCCACATTTTCTGCTGGACATCGATGTTGCTACAGTAAACATCGATGTCTGGCTCTTTCTGAAAATTTTTCCAGCGTGAATTTTATTAGCAATTTGATTATTTTGTAAAATCAATTGTTTTGAAAATGATTTAATGATTATTTGAAATCGTTTTTAAACTTTGAGCCAAGTTCTTAAAAACGAAAGATGTTTCAAAATAGCATTAAACTCAAAACAAAATTAAGACTGAATGACGATATCTTTAGTCTTCAATCTTTTTGCTTCATCAACTTGTTCCATGCATCGACTTCTAGTTTCTTGAAAGCTTGACTTGTAGTCACAACAAAATCCATGGCAATCTCAGTAGTTTGTCAATGATGGTTTGTCGATTATCAAAACCCTACAACAAGACACAAAGTCGTTAGTTAAAGTTTCATAAATAAGAATGCGTTTTCCGACAATTTCCCCCTGTTTGATAATGACAAACAAAAACCGGGATATGCATTCTTTTAGCAAAAAGATTTTAATACCAAGAATATTGTAAGACAATCTATTATTTGGAAAAGACTAGATTAATACTTGTAGTAATATCTTCCCCTTTTAACAAATAGTCATATCTTCCCCTTTTAACAATATTTCAATTTAAAGACAATATTCCCCCTCAATTTGTGCTTCCCCTTTATATATGTATATCATCATATTTCCTATATTAATTTTCTCTTAAGAATATTGTATGTGAAGATATATATACTTAAGAGAAAATTAATATAGGAAATATGATGATATGCATATATAAAGGGGGAAGCACAAATTGAGGGGGAATATTGTCTTTAAATTGAAATATTGTTAAAAGGGGAAGATATGACTATTTGTTAAAAGGGGAAGATATTACTACAAGTATTAATCTTGCCTTTTCCAAATAATAGATTGTCTTACAATATTCTTGGTATTAAAATCTTTTTGCTAAAAGAATGCATATCCCGGATTTTGTTTGCCATTATCAAAAAGGGGAAAATTGTTGGAAAACGCATTCTTATTTATGAAACCTTAACTAACGACTTTGTGTCTTGTTGTAAGGTTTTGATAATCGACAAACCATCATTGACAAACTACTGAGATTGCCATGGACTTTGTTGTGACTACAAGTCAAAGCTTTCAAGAAACTAGAAGTTGATGCATGGAACAAGTTGATGAAACAAAAAGATTGAAGACTAAAGATATCGTCATTCAGTCTTAATTTTGTTTTGAGTTTAATGTTATTTTGAAACATCTTTCGTTTTGTTTTACAAAATAATCAAATTGTTAATAAAATTCACGCTGGAAAAATTTTCAGAAAGAGCCAAACATCGATGTTTACTGTAGCAACATCGATGTCCAGCAGAAAATGTGGAGACATCGATGTTCTGTCAGTAAACATCGATGTTTAGGTGTCCGTTGGAGCTTAACGGCTAGTTTTTGTTAATCATCGATGTCTAAGTTAAAAACATCGATGTTTTGGCAAACGGGCAGAAATTTTTTATGCCCAAAACTCTTGTTTAAGCTCATGGAAGCTTGGCAAAACAACTCCAACGGATACATGGGGTTTTGGGGCTATAAATACAGCCTCATAAACCTCATTTGAATACAACACTTCTCTACAATTTTATAAGATTAAATTGCTTCAAGTTTTCTTAAGTATTCAAAGCTATTTTGAGCCATTTCTTGAAGTTGAAAGTTGTGTTCTTGAGCTATAATTTCTTCACTCTATTTACTCTTTTGAGAGATTCATTTTTTAGTGATCTTTGTGTTGTCCTACACCTTTGGGAGGTTGTCCCTTGTTGTAGTAAGGAAGAGCTTCTTCCTTGTTGGCGAACCTTGTGTGATTCAAGTGTTCGTGTTGTAACGGTTGGTTAGGCACCCGCAAGCTTAACGTTGGCAAACCTTGTGTGACTCAAGTGTTTGTGTTGTAACGGTTGGTTAGGCACCCGCAAGCTTAACGTTGTCGAATCTTGTGTGACTCAAGTATTCGTGTTGTAAACGGTTTGTTAGGCACCCGCAAGCTTAACGGAGATAGTGAAATACTCAAGAGAGTCTCTTGAGGAGTGGACTAGCTACAAGTTGTAGTGAACCACTATACATCGTTGTGTACGCTCTCATTTATATTCCGCACTTTATTTCTCTCTATCTTATTTTCGCACTTACATTTTCAATTCTATATTCATACTGCGAAAATTTGGTAAAGTTCCTTAAAACGCTATTCACCCCTCCTCTAGCGTTGTGCATATATTCTAACAGTATGTTCCTAGCTTCTGAGGCCGTTCCTCAATTTTGTCAGTGTACTGAATTGGGAGATGGTGAAAAACACGAACTTTTGTCGGGTGGATAATGTTGAGAACTTGAAAAAGCCAATTGTTTGCATTTTCCACTGTCTTTTGAATAGACATATGGATCTGTTTTTATCTGTAAAAAATGCTTATTCCGAGTTCGCTCCTGTTATTTGGGATTCACTAACTCATTTATTCTCCCAAAAAGCAGTATTCTGTTTTCTTTATTTTTGAAGTCACGACATTTGCATCAAGTAGTATCACTATTACTCATTGTTGTACCTGATCAATAATGCTATCTGAGTTTTTCTATCTTGAAAAGGACGATACTTTTGGACCAGCTGGATTGTTACTTTATGTTTTTTGGGACATTGAGACCAGATTCTTGACAGTTTAGATGCAGTCGAAGTAGGATGAAACTTGCGGGCATTTTATTCTTTCTAGTCTAGGGAAGTTGATTGATATGTAATGTTGCTGTGGTCTCTAGCTCCTACATTGCAAGCTTCACTACTTATCTTTCCACTTCTTTTGCAGTCTGGTTAGTAGTATATAAGCTTATTATCCTCGATCTTAAGTTCAGGAGCCGAATTTCAGCTATCCTTTTCAATAAGGCCCTACTTTTGCTCTATTGTACTTGGTGCAAGCTTTGATGAAAAAAAAAACACTTGGTGCAAGCAGTTTCATGGCAACTGAGCTGAACTAATGCTTTTGCTCTTATTTTGAATATGCAGCTACAAACCTATTCAAGATGCTGCTGAAGTACAGGCCTGAGGACAAGGCTGCAAAGAAGGAGCGCCTTGTTAAAAGAGCTCAAGCCGAGGCAGAAGGCAAAACTCCTGAAACCAAGAAACCTATTATTGTAAAGTATGGTCTTAAGCACATCACCTACCTTATCGAGCAGGTTTGTTTAGTCTAACTAATCCTTTAATCATTTTTGGAGTTTAATTTTTCAAAAAAAATGACTTTTTGCTATTAATGGCCTTGCAGAATAAAGCGCAGTTGGTGGTGATTGCACATGATGTTGACCCAATAGAATTGGTAGTCTGGCTTCCAGCATTGTGCAGAAAGATGGAAATTCCATATTGTATTGTGAAGGGAAAAGCGCGTTTAGGATCGGTAAGCAACATCTGGTTTACATTCTATAAAGGAGGAGTATAATCAAGTTTACCCTTTTTAAAAGATTAGATACTGAGCATTCTGTTTGATTTCCAGATTGTGCATAAGAAAACTGCTTCAGCATTATGCTTGACTACTGTGAAGAATGAAGATAAAATGGAGTTCAGTAGAATTTTGGAGGCAATTAAGGTATCTTAAGTTCAAAGCGTGTTTAGCTTGGTTTAGCTGGTGATCTTTACACTTGTATTTTCTTTCGATTTGATCTGATGCTCATTTTACTTTTTCAGGCCAACTTCAATGATAAGTACGAGGAGAACCGAAAGAAATGGGGTGGTGGTGTTATGGGCTCCAAATCACAAGCCAGAACCAAGGCGAAAGAGAGAGTTCTTGCCAAGGAAGCTGCTCAGAGAATGAACTAGAGTTTTCTGGTTCGAATTTAGACATTTTACGTGCTTTAGTCTTTTATCTTTGCCTTCTTCTGCAGATTATATCTTTACGCAAGAAAGTTTGAAACCATATCATTTTTTGGACTAGATGCCTATTTGAATAGGTTATGTACGACGGTGAAATGACAAGGCTTTCATTAACTATGCTTGTTAGCTCTTGTGATGCTATTTCCTTTGTCCTCCCTCTTATTCAGCTCAAGCATCTCCGTGTCATGTTAGCATTATGAAAAAGATGTTCCATCTTCAGGTCAAAATTCCATTTTATTTTCCCATTGAGGCCGAACATAAACCTGTGCTTGAGAGATAGCTGTCCATACACTGATAAGGGATGTATGGATTCTCGAGAAGAGAGGAGCCGTGGTGGTCCCCCTCGGATCGCCCGGATCCCACGAGTGAATCGAAAGTTGGATCTATATTGAATCTCACCCGAATCGCGCCATCTATCCTCTTGAGGAGGAGTTTGGTTTCAAACCCCGGTTCAAACAGGAGTAGTTCGCCATGCTAATGTGCCTTGGATGATCCACATCTCAGGGTCAGGCGCCTATGAGCACATTGAACTATCCATGTGGCTGAGAGCCCTCAAATGATGTTATTATATAGGTGGAAACTCAACAGGATCGCACTTTATGCCTATGATAGTGAGCCTCGTATTTTATTCTAATACATTAGAATTATGACTAATGCAAAGTAATAGTCAGTGCAATAATGCTTCTCACTTATCAATTTAAAATTGAGTTATATAATAATACCCTCAAACCTGTCTAAATTATATAATATTTGTCAGTTTTCTACTAAACTATTGCTTGTTCTCGAAAACTCCCTGAACTATGTCCCCCTTCATAATAAAATCCTCTTTCACTTATGTGGCATATTGTATGTAATAAATCGTTAAAGAGCGCGTGAAGGGTGACAATAGCCATTAAAATAAGCTCAACTAACAGCTAATTAGTCCCCTTTTTTTAAAACTTATATTTTTTCCTCTTTTTCTTTATATTACACATTTCTTCTCCATTTTTTCATCTTTTTTCTCCATTTCTTCAATCTTAATCCATTTGAAATTCTCGCTCTTGTTATTATTGAGTTTATTTCTTATCTTTTTCGTTTTATCCATCCTTCGTTCTTGCCCAAATTTATTTGAAAGGAGCTAAAAATCCCCAACAAAAAGGAAAAAGCATAAACCTTTTTTAACAAAACACAATGGTACCCAACAAATGTTAATAATTACTTTGTGTCACAACCCACAATCTTTCTTCTGCAATTCTAACACTATTTTTCCCACCATCAAAGCTTTCCCCTTTTTCAACCCCTCTACTCTCCTTGGGCCCTATCCTAAACCCTTTTGTCCTTATTTTTCAGACAAATTCGAAGTTGCACCGAAAAAATAAATTACTAATAACAAGGCAAGAAGAGAGTTAGGACAACAAATTCATTTCAATACATATTAGTCTTTTTAGTTTCTATTCTTCTTCTTCTTCTTCTCTATCTTTATTTACTGATAAAAATCACAAATCTCAACAAACAATCACAAAACCCTAGATTTAATTTCGATTTCGAATAGCAGCAACAATAGATAGAGAAATCGATGGTAGAAACTGTGATTAATGAAGAGAATCGCTACTTAGAGAAGGTGTCTCTCATCTCCGATGAGAAAATTTTTCCGATGAGAGCAAAGAAACCATACTTTGGGAGGAGTAAATGACCGACTATGTAACAAAATTCTTTTGTTTATTTTTTCATGTAATTAGATTAACATATATAAATTAAGCCTGTTTTTAAGATTAATGTAATTAAATATCCACGTGGATTGTCACATGGCAGGTTTTAAAAATTATTTAGAGTGTATCACATGCACTAGTAAGAATGAGACGGAGGGTTTCATTATGAAGAGAGATATAGTTTAGAAGATTTTTGGGGACATATGATAGTTTAGATAGAAAACTGACAAATACTATATAGTTTAAACTGAGTTTGGGAATACTAACTCTTTAAAATTTTGAATTCTCCTTATCTCTATTGTCCATAGAAGAAACATTTATGTTGATTTTTGAAAACAGTCCAAAAATACTAACTATAATGCGCAAGATATTTGAAAACAAGAAGAAAAACAGATAATGGAAAAGAAAAGGGCAATAAATCCCTTCTTGCTTATTACTTTACTTTCACTTATAAAGGGTCAATTGTTCAATATGCAATAGCTAAATCTTGAAAGGATCAATCCATCCTTTCAAAATGATACGTTGATAGGATCTAGAAATTGCATGAAGGGGGTGTTGGAGGCTCACAGAAGGCATCCTTCGTCATAACTAGGCCGTCAATAACGAACTCGAAAAACTTTTGTACTCTTAATGCAACAACTACTAATGCAAATTTTTTCAACTACTAAAGCAATTTTTCTCAACTACTAGAGTAATCTTCCTCATCTACTAGAGCAATCTTCTTCAACTACTAAATTGCTAAGTAATTATTGAAGATTGCTCTAGTAGTTGAGAAAGATTATTTTAGTAGTTATTGTATTAGGAGTGCAAAAGTTTTCCGAGTTTGTTGTTGACGGTCTATTTGTGGTGAAGGATGCCTTTTGTGAGCCTCCAGCACCCTTCTTTTAGGAAGGCTTTTGTGCTAATAATTCAATTGTTACTAAGGTAATTCAATATCTACTGAGGTAATCCATTTTCTACGAAAGTAATTTAACCTCTATTCTAGTAATTCAATCTCTATTCTAGTATTTTACTGATTTCTACGATTTTCGGTACTACATTCACCTCCAGTGGCTCAGAGTTCGAGTCCTTCAAACTCATCACCTCCTTCCGATAAATCAATCGAATTGATTGTTTATGCACCATTAATTTGCTTCATTTTATAGTTTGCTTTACCCGATTCTAAACTTTCAGCTTTGGATAGTACACCTCGTGCTGGAACTCCTCATGAAAGAGAATCAATTCTTTCCACCTTCCTTAAGAAATGCATTTCATAATTCTAGTTAGGACCGCATACCTCACCAGTATAGGTCTCATACACTTTAATCACGTTTTGGATCCTTCTAGACTAATCTTTCATCAATTTCCGGTTAACCGTGCCAGGTATACCCTGATGTAAGCACTACGTCAGGTCCGTACTAGAAAAGACTCAGTCAAGGTCAAAAATACCTGCGCGGATACTGATCGATCTAAACTGAGGAAAAAAAAAGAATAGTAAAAAAAATATAAGTAGCAGTCTCAAATAAAAAAAAAAAGTGAAATCTTTAGTTCTCAATCAAGTAAGTAGATAGGATTACTATAACTAGAAATTTTTCCAAATAAAAGAGGAGCAAGTGTGCTTTAGGATTTACAGTACCAAATTGCCTTCTTAGGCAACCAAATTTTCCTTATCCTTGATTTTCTCCATAATTTTCACTCCTTATGTTTGAAGAAAGCAAGTTCGACTTGTCATAAAGAGCAAATATTACTTTAGTTTTAGGGGTGTGGGAAAGACAAAAAAACTGACCATTTGTTTGTTCCAACATTTTTTAACTTTGAACTGTTATACACTTATAATAACATTTGACGTTTAAATTTTTTGCTTGTTATAGATAAAAATTATTCAAAAATTAATTATTTTTTTAATGTTATATATAAAAGATAAAAAAGTTATTCAAATTTTATTTTCTCAAAAGATATGCATATTTCACTAGTTAAATATTCAAGAGAACTACTACATTATCATAACTAAACGTATACAGATTTAAACTCTAAGGCAAACTGATAATGGGTAGAAAAGTGCTAAATTAATGTAACTTATCCCATATTTTAACTCTTGATTGTTTGGATTTGGATGTTAAATCATATCGATTCATGTTAATATAATGTGTTTTATGTGTAGGAATAATATTAAAACAATCGGGGACGAAATCGGGGGAGAAAGCAAGCCAAAACAAGAAGAAAGAAGCACAAAAGAGGGAACCAGGCCACAGGCCAGCGCCCAGCGCTGCCTGTGGCGCTGGAGACAGAAGCAAAGAAAAAGCCACTGCCTCCAGTCCCCTGGACAGCGCCCAGCGCCCCCCAGGGGACTGGTTACGGGAACTTGTTTCCTTTTATGCCTAGAAGACCCTAAACCGCCCCAAAACTTTCCCAACTCCTATATAAACATCCCTAAACCCATCTAGGAGGGATATAACGTGATTTTGGGAGCAAAAGGAAGCGAGGAACATCAACAACAACAAGAAATTCTCACTTCATCAAGCAAAACTAGTATCTCTATTTTAGTTTTTCTTCATTAGTTATTTGATTTTGTTGAACATGAGTGGCTAATCACCCCTTGTTCTGGGGTTGTGATTAGCCATGAATATTGTGTTTCTAACTTGATAATTTTGTTTTAATAGTTAATGTGGCTAAGATTGTTTCTTCAATTCTATGCTTAATTTCTTAATTGTTTTGGCCATCAATTAAGTTCTATAAATTATCTATGCTATGTTTGGGAAAACTAAGTCTAGACTAGAATAAGAATTGAAGAAAGCATGTTCTTAACTTTGTTAAAAAGAGCGGATTCGCGATTAAGATAGGAATATACTTAATTGTCATGCTTAATTGTATAATCGTGTTCTTCATGCATTCTTGCTAGATTAATTCCATAGGAATATAGGCATTAATCTTGTTAAGAATAGACGAATAGTACTTCGGAAGAAGGCTATGAGTATCATTATCGATTAATTAGCAATCTTACATTAACTATATGAACGATAAAATCAATTAGAACGCAATAGGATTGGCAATAGTATCGCAACCCTGGAATATTTGTTTTATTGATATCTAAACACATACTTGTTCATTATAATTCTTAGATTTAATTTCGAGTTAAAATTTAGCATAAACTATAAATTCAACTTGATCATTGCTTGATAAAATAACGATATTAGTTGTTATAAAGTAGTTAACTTAAGTCCCTTGGGTACGATAATCCGGACTCATTGTCCTATATTACTTGTCGATCACGTATACTTGCGTGTGCGTAAGGAAGCAACACAAACATTTTAAAGCTACCTAGAATTATTCTTTCAAGATTGATAGAAGAATTTTGTAATAGCTTTTTTCGTAGATTTCATTTTCTCACTAGCGATATAACGCTTGAATTGGTGAAGATTCATGTTCAACTTTTTAGCAAAAATGTATCAAATCACTTTCCCTTGAAGACAATATAAGAGCTTAACAATTAAATTTTCTTATCTAAATATTTTTTTAAAATTCCAAGAAAAAAATCATAGGCAAATCTTCAAATCTTATATCTTATGCAAGATAGAAACTTTGTTTAATAGAAAAGATTATGTGTATATTTTTAAAATTATTATTAGTAATCTTAATGATTTTATATGACTGTTATATAGGGGTAATTTTACAAAGAGCGCTCTGTTATAAATATGGATGTAATTGTTATAGGTAAAAAAACTGTTATAGAGAGGTAAAATATAACTTAAAAATCGATTATGAGGAAAACTTGATTTTTATAGTAAATGACTGTTATACAAGGATGCTGTTATAGAGATGTCTGAACGTATTATTCAAAATTGAATAACTTTGTCTTTGGTTTAAACTTTTGGCTTAACTTCCTATCGTTATGATCTCATCTTTGCTATATAGTATTAAACGTTAATCAAAAGTTAAGAATAAATACGATATTCTTTCTCGAGTAAATTTGGACATTTTCCCCAAAAAAAAAAAAAAAAAAAAAAAAGCCGTTAGTTGTATATCTGCCTAGATAATCTATTACTTCTATGTCAATATTAGGTAGTACCTATGTACCTAAGAAGATTAGGTAATACTGGTTTTTCATTAATTCTATAATTACCATATATCGATAATCAAAACTATAGAAACAGCCTACACTAATTTGGTACGAACACAAATAATGTAGGGATTAATAATACAGGGATTAGTAATGCAGGGATTGTAGTGCTGAGATTATTTTTTATCAAGTGTTTGGTTCATTGTATTAAAAATTAGCTATGCAATGTATAATCTAAGCTTGTGTTGGTTTAAAACTGTACAAAATCTTCTTTACAATTATACCCTTGAATATTCTTCTTTCTGTATGTAAAGAAATTTAGTAAAAGGGTTTAAGGAGCGGTTTAGTAATTTTAGGGTCTTATCCAGGTATCGTTAATGCGGGGATTAGTAATCCCTTGGTTTCCTTGGTATTAGCTAATCCCTCCTATGAGGTATAAGTAATCCATGTATTAGGTATGCATAAATTGAATTGAGCAACCAAACATTATATTGGACGGATTAAATTTTTATACAGAGATTATTTTATATAGTACAGCCTACCAAACGACCCCTAAATTGCCCAAAATTAGTGTAAAAATGTCCATTATCCAATATTCGCCATCTGCTAATTCGTAAAAATTGTCGAATAATTAAAAAGTAGGTAAACTTCAATTTTCATTTTTCTCTCATAGCTAAATGATTTTATTTTTGCATTGTGTATGTATTTATACATTCCAGGAAAATAAACAAAAACTATTGTAAATCAAGCAAAGGAAAATGCAATACAGATAAATTAGGTATATTTTAATATTTTTAGTAGAAATATTCAAGTGATCCTTTGAAAGCTCAAACCATTATATCTGGGAAAGTTTATAATATATGGATTAAAATACTAAGTCTGACCCCATTGCTTGTGAACATTCAAATATTTATTAGAATTATTAACTATTTCATCATTTAATTACTAATATGTTACGTTAAATTTATATTGTTACTTTATATTTGGCGGTAATATAATTCTAATATTAATTAAAATATAACATATTTCCTACCAGGAGCATATATAAGCTTATAGTATTCATGTGAACCCAACACTTTTAATGCGTACCATAATATTTGTATAAAAATTCATCAGAATTATAACAAATAGCTAGTATGAATTCATAACTTTAAAATTATAATGGGTTCGATGCTAAAAACTTAGGGGTCGTTTGGTACGAACATAAGTAATGCAAGGATTAGTAATGCAGGTATTAGTAATGCAGGGACTGTAGTGCTGAGATTATTTTTAATCAAGTGTTTGGTTCATCGTATTAAAAATTAACTTGTGTTTGGTTGGATATTCTTTCTGTATATAAAGAAATTTAGGAAAACGGTTTGAAGGACGGTTTAGTAATTTTAGGGTCTTATCCAGGTATAGTTAATGCAAGGATTAGTAATCCCTTGGTTTCCTTGGTATTAGCTAAGCCCAGTAATCCATGTATTAGGTATGCATAAATTGAATTGAGTAACCAAACATTGTATTGAACGGATTAAATTTTTATGCAGGAATTATTTTACTTAGCACAACCTATCAAACGAACTTTAAAGATTAAGCCCATAAATTTTAAATTCTGAATCCGCATATATTTCCAACACGAAAGAACCAAATATACACATTTGTGGTAGTTGAAGATTAAATATATTAAATCATATATGACGTTGATTAAAATCAGAATTTATCAATAAGTTAAAGAGTGCGGTGTAGATAATTAAAGTCATGAGGGGCATAGAGTAAAATATCTTTTACAATACATAGTTTTCCTCTAAATTGGAATTTTCCATGGAACTCTTAGCTTTGACGGCAAAATCAGTAGTGACTCAAAAGGGAAGTCTATTTTGTTCCTTAATCATCAATCACTGAAAATGAAAATGAAAATGAAAATGAAACAACACTTAGCATAATAAATTCATGGTTCTTGCTGTTTTTGATTTGACAATACAATCTCATGGGTTATTTCTATTCAACTTTACTTTTCACTTTGCTCCTTCATATTTGTGATGCAGCAACAGCGTCCTTAACAATCCAAGATTCCTATGTTTCTGCAATTGGTGACCCTGGAATGAGAAACCCAAATGCAAGATTTGCATTGGAAGCTTGGAATTTCTGCAATGAAGTTGGAAATGAAGCTCCCCTTATGGGCAGCCCCAGACTTGCTGATTGTGCTGATCTTCACTGTTCTCCTTCTCTCACAGGTTTACACTACTTAGTTATTTACTGCTATATCATATTGCTGACCTGATAACTAAAACTGTCATACTATCTAAAAGTTTATTAGTTTTTAAATAAAAGGCAGCCCTGTGCACAAACCATCTCGCATTCACGCAGGGTCGGGAAGGGCCACAACCTAGGGGTGTGATATAGACTGTCTACACTAATGCAAACATTAGTGACTGCTTTCACGGCTCGAACCCGTGATATATAGGTCACACGGGGAGACAACTTTACCGTTGCTCCAAGGGTATGAGGTAGTTAATATAATTCTATAAATTTTTTTAACAACTGTGGTTGTCCGAGTCAGCTAGCTACATCAAGTATTCATCATGTACTTGCTACATCTTATATTGAGTAATTGTGTCCACTGTGAGTCTCTGCAGGATTTTAACTCTAGTCTCCCGTAGCGTTTATCCACTCATTGACCGTTAGGTCTGGGAGGTATAATTCATATTGTAGTAGAGCATCAACGAAGATTCTTCATGTTCTTGGTCCAATAAAAATAATCAAAGTCTCGCGTCCTTGGCAATTTATGTTTTTAGACGAGAGAGTGCACAAAAAAAGACAATTTACTGATATCTCCATGAGAAATAAGGAACTCGAAAACATAGGGGGAAGCATGTATCTATAGGTACGGACTCGCATTTGGGAAATAGTATAATTTAATATTTGATATTAATATTAGTAGTTTTTTTTAGTGCCTAAGCTCTCTTGAAAAAATGAGTTGATTGAAGAATCTTGATGTTGTTTCATATGATAATAGAAAAGTCCTAATTGTTTGGAAGATCTTGCTTTGTCTTTGAAGTGGTGGAGAATAGTAATATGTCATGCATAGGGCGTGTGAGTCTTTAATTGATTGATTACCTGATAAACCATGGGAATATGTTGGAAAGACAAAATCTTGAATTTGTTGTGTACTCTAAAAATCGGAAACAACCTCTCTACATTCAATGTGGGGGTAAGGTCTGCGTACACACTACCCTCCCCAGACCTCACTTGTGGGATTACACTGGGTTTGTTGTTGTTGTCGTTGTGTACTCTAAAAAAATGCATTCGGCATTATTCATGAACTTGTATGAGCTTGATGTTGTATTACGTGAAGAAGCTGGTCTTAATTTTCTAAATTGATAGCATGCTTGATACATAAGTTGATTTCTAAGTTGGTTTAATAATAATTTCTGATTTTGTCAGACATATATCTGAATATAATTGATGGAATTGAGGGTTTTTTGTAGTTACCACTTGACACATAGTATATCTTTAATATCAAGACTACCATTTGTATAGGAGAAAAACTGACATTACTAAATATTGACTGTTACCTGAATACTTCCCCTTTGGAACAGTAATCTGTAGCAAGATGG
This sequence comes from Nicotiana obtusifolia, assembly GCA_002018475.1. Taxonomy (NCBI): domain Eukaryota; kingdom Viridiplantae; phylum Streptophyta; class Magnoliopsida; order Solanales; family Solanaceae; genus Nicotiana; species Nicotiana obtusifolia. Next base: position 185,863 of record MCJB01001214.1, on the reverse strand, counting down.
ACCATTTATTCCTGGGGATGTCCGACTAAAACGTTCCCCTTCTTTGTTTCGCGCTGTTTATTCTGCATGAGCCATGGGGTCGAATCCAGTGCCACAAATTAATGAGGAAAGAACTAGCCAATATTTGAATTTTTCTCTTGTTGTGGCATCTTATAGTAAAACAAAGTCTGATGTTATTTTATTCAAATTTGGATGAGCATTGTACTGCAGCTTTAAGTTGTCATTCATCAGCGGTCAAGAAGCTTTCATAGTTGTCCATTCACTAGCCCAAGCTATTAATAGTTGTCATAGCTTCATTGTTGCCATCACTGTGGTTGAAAAGAACTGAACCTGATTTAGTTTCCCTTATAAACTAACCATCATTGCTACTATGTTTGAGGTTAACAGTCTAATTTTTCTTTGAAGCATCTATCCTTCTCTGTTCTTCCCTTTCTTTTCCCTTTCTAAAGGTAGTTCTTTTGTTATATACAATCTGATTCTCAAGGTGAAGAAAAAGCAGAAAGATTTGGAAGGAATATTTTTTTGATAAACTCATTTACATGAATCATTGACTTAATTGCCTTGTGTAAATGCTAGCATAGACCGACTTTATGATCCGCCCACTCTTACTGGGTTTGGTTTTATGGTGAGGTGACCAAGATATTCCGGGCGGTCCACTTCTTCGAAAACGGAGCACTTGTAAAGTACACCATAAAGTGACAGAAGTAGACAATAGATTAGGAGTTGGAGATAAATTTCCAGATGGGAATTATAAAGTTTACACGAATCCTGATCTTTATGCTGCGGAAAAGGAGCGGTATCTTGGCTCACTTTGTGAAGGGCATGATTTTGCTGAGCCGTGGTATTATTGGATGATAATGCTCAAAAATGGAAATTTTGACAAGAACACGACTCTTTGTCCTGAAAATGGTCGGAAAGTTTCTAAGATAGTGACTGGTAGAAATTTTCCATGTTTCGGTGAGGGCTGCATGAATCAGCCACTTGTCTACCATAACTACTCAAGGACAGTCTACGGGAATCATGCATCTTTGATCGGAGGTTTCTATGGAACATATGACCTTGACGCCAATTTAACTGCCGGTGTAGATGGAAAATCTTTTTTCTCAGTTTCATGGCAAAAGAATTTAAGCACAGGTAGTTGGATTGTCTCAAACAAGTTGACGACATCATTCAAGTATCCATGGCTTATGTTGTATCTAAGAGCAGATGCAGCAGAAGGGTTTAATGGAGGATATCACTATAGTGGCCGTGGAATTATGAGAAAGGTTTGTGAGTACAGCTTTGTCCCCTATGGAAATTCTTTTTTTATAAATGTAGGATTTTACTGATATGAAACTTGCGCACTAAGTGTATATAGTGATTTTGTTTCACCATCACGGGATGACTCTTAAAGACTTGGGTATCAGTCTCATGCTGTGATTTTTTCTCACTTTCAGAAAGGAGAAAGAGCTGTAAGTTCATATTTAAGCAAATTCGTTTTTTCTTTTTCACTTGCAGCTTCCGGAGTCGCCCAACTTCAAGGTAAAGTTGACACTTGAAGTTAGACAAGGAGGAGGCTCGAATAGCCAGTTTTATCTTCTCGACATTGGAAGCTGCTGGAAAAATAATGGAGACCCATGTGATGGAGATGTTTTAACAGATGTGACAAGATACAGTGAGATGATTATAAATCCAGCAACCACAAGTTGGTGTCGTCCTGATAACCTCGTGTCCTGTCCACCCTACCACGTTAGCACTAATGGGGAGATAATACACAGAAATGATACTTCTCGGTTCCCTTACTCTGCTTATCATCTCTATTGTGCTCCTGGAAATGCAAATTATTTAGAGAAACCATATGATATATGTGACCCGTACAGCAATCCACAAGCTCAAGAATTGGTGCAAATACTGCCACATCTTGAGTGGGCTGTGCACGGTTATCCGTCAAAAAAGGGAGAGGGGTGGATTGGGGATGCTAGGAGTTGGGAGCTTAATGTAGGAGCTTTATCTAATCGGTTATACTTTTATCAGGTAATCTTAATTCTTGCATAATCTGGTTTGTGGATTTTGTGGAAAGGGGTGTTCTTTTTCCTTTTTCCTTTTCTTTTCTGTGGTGTTGTTGCTGAGTCGAACGCCTTCATTTAGGTGTCCTGGAATCAAACATGGATGATACATTTGGTTGCTTGTGTTGCTCAATTTCCTATGTTTTTGGGGCTCCGACAATTTTCTACTTTTGACTCTGTGGGAAACTAGGAATCTAAGATGCAAGCATAAAGGTTTTCCACGATCAAAACGGTTTTACTATACCTTAATTTTTCGGAAACCTGTTAGCTTACTTCCTATTTAGTATCTCTGTCTATATAATGAGAAAACTACAAGGGCGTGTGACAGCTGTATTGTTTGATAACAAGAAAGCTATGTTGCTCGGACTCTCTGAAAATATCACCGGGTGCATGTCGGATCCTCCAAAAGTAGTGTAGTTTTGGAGGATCCGACACGGGTGGCACAACATTTTGGAGAGTCCGCGCAACATAGCAAGAAAGTATGTTGATTTAGATTTAAAATTTATTTAAGCTTTAGAATGCATTTTAATTTCGTACTTGTGAGCTAATTACTCAACCCTGCTTTTATTTTCATGTTTGCTTCCCTTTATGGGGAAGTTAGTTTTGCTTAAAATTGTCCATTCAGTACATGCATTGATTAATGGTAGATATACAGTGCTGCGGTGTTCTGGTAGATTGTCTATTCTAGATATACAGAAAGGCGACTGATTCCTTCTAACCTTACTTACACAGGATCCAGGAACCAAACCAGCAAAGCGTGTCTGGTCTTCACTTAATGTTGGTACAGAAATATACGTTAGCAGCCAAGGGGCTACTGCTGAATGGACTGTAAGTGATTTTGATGTATTGATTCCTCAGGATGATAAAGATGGTGTTCAGGCAGTTATGTAACGCCTATTGTGTGTTCCTTGTTCATTGAGATTAGTTTCAATTCTGACTATTGTTTCTTCGCTTGATTGTATATAGTCACACATATATATGTATTTCTTTTTTTGTCTTCCTGTTCACCATGAGTACTCTGTGGCAAAGTAGCAAATCTAACCTCAATGAGATGCCGCGCTCCATTTCCCTGTAACTGATTTCTTAACTAGGTTATGTTTTTATTTCGTCCTTGCTTGAAAGTTGGACCATGTTTCATTATGTCCTATTACTGCAGCAGAAGTGTTAGCGCGTATAGTGCTTCAGTACATGCACCAAGGTGCTTAAGCGCGTGCCTCATTGTTCAAGTGTTCCGACCAAAAATAACTACAACTGGAAAAGTGATATACAAGTTCTTTAGAGTAGTGGCTAGACTAGGAATATAGAAGGTTAACGTAAGAACACCAGTAACCAAACCTGAATCGGAAATTTAAATTGATTATTGAACTATTTATATGATTTTTACTTCATATATTTCACTTAACTGTAGTTTTGTCAGTTCATTCTTCCATATAATTGTTTTTGTGTTTATAGCTATTTGTCCTTGCATTAAATGTGCACCTTTCTTCATTTAAGTCCACGTGTGAATTGCGCTTGTGCTTAAAACCTTAGCACATTTGGTGTTTTTCTGTGCTTTTCGCCTTTGATAACAGTGATTCTTTCGAAGTTTCAAGTCTACATTTGATGGTCTAACAGGCATTATGTATTTTTGGTCTCCTTGTTACTGTTTTTATCTTCAATTTTCTTTTTATTTTTCAGTCGAGTATGACTCCTGTCTTGAGATAAATATCTTTATATTGAACAATCTATATGAAGAGATATTATATCACGTTAATTCACCAAAACATATAGGGAAAATTACTAATTATCATTCCATAAACAATTTCAACCAAAACTAGCCCAAAAATAAAATATTTACCAAACAAAAGCACAAATGTCATTTCAATTCAAACAATTTTCAATTAATGTCAGTTTTTATAACTTACAGTGAGCTAAACAGAGTTTAAGAGAATCGGGCACTCGATTAGAAATCATTATTAAATGTTAGTTTGTTGGATTGGGTTGAAGGATTAAGATGAAAATGCTATGGACAGCCAATTGAAGTTTGTTTAAGCTTGAATTAAAAAAATTTGGTTTTCGAAATTGAAATTTATTCCTAGTGGGTATATCATTGAAATAGATTGGGTATATATTAAGAAGTGTGAATCTCCATTTTTGGACGATCTGATGGAGATTTTAGGTGGTTTAATTTGAAAATTGAGCGAAGTTCGAAGTATACAAATGAACATTGAAGAAAAATATATGTGTATCTCCGTGTCTTTTGTGTATCAAATATGTATCTCTTGTATATCTCATGTATATCCATGTATACCCGTATGTGAGATACATATTTGATTCATACATCTTAGAGAAATTTTTAAACTCGATTTCAACTAGGAATTTTGATTCAAAACTTAGTCGAAATCACCTCTAATCTTCCTCAAATTTTGTATATTGACTCATCCATATGTTTTCAATGAATTTCAACCATACCCATTGAAAAGGATCCCTTTTTGCTTTAGGTTTTTAGGATCTTGTATATTTTTTACTGTGTGTTTAATCTTTGATACCTCATCCATGAAATTTCCTTTCCGTCTTGCATCTAATGTTGCTGATCATGCTTAAAAATATGAAAGGAGATCTCTGCGTGTGATTCTTGAAGATAACGGATTCGTATTTATCTAGATTCTTAACTTTTATATGCGTTAGGCTAGTTTTAATAAGTATGTAACTCATGGCTAGAGGTCGATAAACTTTGACTTATTTTGGACATTTCCCTAAAATTCTCAGTGTATATTTACCTTGTATATTTAGTTAAGAGTTTAAATGAAGAGAAAATATTGTTTCATAAAACAAATAAAAGGTAAACCTATATTTTTCTAAACAGGGAGATAGTTCAGGAAGGAGAAATTTTTGTGCTCACAAGCTATCATAACTTATCAGCCAGAATCACTTGAGCATTTTGTTTATAGCAAGTTGACGTTCGAATAATATACTTTTTTCGGCAAGTTTAACATTTATCAAGATATATATTTTTAATGAATATCGCATAACATATCATCGAATAAATTTTTTATGTGGCACTCTGCGTCAATCATTGAATTTGCATTCACTTTTTAGAAAAAGTTTGACTGATATTCGATTTTTGGATAACTTCGGATACATACACCTTTCTCTTCTTCTTTACTGTTATTTATTCTTCTTTGTGCTTAGAGTTTCTTCTTCTTCTTAGCTACAAAATAAATTTGTTAAATTTTTTGTTGTTTTGACAATTTGATAATTGAGATTTGTTCTTGATGATATTTGAATTTTATATTTCAAATTTAAGCTCATTTAGAACAGATTTGGGCATTGAATCGTGTATTTGATTGTTGAAATTCGAAGAACATGTTAATGTTTCAAAATTTAAGATTTGAAATCTGAAGTTGCATTCAATAGATTGAACTACTTAAGATTCGAATTTAGTTGCATTTAAAAGATATAAGAACTTCATATTTGATTACTGAAGTTGCATTTAATAGATTGAACTACTTTAGATTCGAACTTCTGAAGTCGCATTTGAAAGATAGAAGAACTTCAAATTTGATCTATGAAGTTACATTGAAGAGATTAAACTACTTCAGATCCGAGCAGGAACACTTTATAAAATTTTGTGTAATGTGAGTATAACTTGAATGATAGCTCTAAAAGTGAGTATATATAAAAATGCGAACCAACATTGGCCAAAGGTAGTTGATTGAATTCACTTTGCAAAAACAAAAGAAAAAAGAAAAAAAGAAAAACGCTACACACGGGAAGTTATCAAGATAGTGATAAAAGAGAGTTCAAAAAAATATTTTAGATGACGAATTCAACTCTTAGCCGTGACATATTAGTATTTTTAAATTTATTCTTATCTCTAATTTTGTTGAGCCAAAGGTCTATTGGAAATACAGTCTTTCTATGTTATATAATGTAGGGGTAAAGTGATTTGCGTGTATTCTATCCTCCCCAAACTCCACTCGTGGGATCACAAGTATTCCCTCCGTTCACTTTTACTTGTCCAGTATGAACTTTGCACACCTCATAAAAAATAATAAATTAAGTGCATAATTTACCATGATGCTCATATTAATTGATGTATATTTTTATTGGATTTGAGAAAATGATTTGAAATGAGTAATTAATACTGTGGGTATAACAGGAAAAAAGAAATTATTTTTTCTTGATATATTAAAAATGACAAATAAAAACAAAATATATTTTTAGAATACTGAACAAGTAAAAGTGAAGATATACAGTATATTATTGTTGTCTTATCTCCGATCCTAACTCCACCCAACTAAATGCACTAACAATTCCCATAGAGATAAACGAAAAGGAGTCGAGTCAAACAAAGACTAGCAGCAGAAGTAGCAATAAATATATAGCAAGCGCCCTCTCAACTGTCCCAACAGTACCAACCACACCAGAAATAATCTTTCTGCATGCATATATATAGAGATAAAACAAATTGTAAATAAAAAGTCTGTCCATGCATTGCCTTCTTGGGAAGTGTAATTTTTTCTGCCTAAAGACATCGTCAGTTCATGCGCTTATTCAGCTGCCAATGGAGCTAATTAAATGAAGGGAAACAGCTGCTGCTGCCCTAAAGGAACCAATGGTTTTGTTCTGTTAGTATTTTTATTAATGTAAGATAGCTCTATAGGAATACATATATTGCTATGTTCACCATAGCAGTTACTCTACAGTAGTGGCTCATTTACTCACCTAACTCTGTGTCTCAGTTTTTGTGGCGCTGACTTTCTTCGTCTTTAATTATATTCGAGTTTCTAGGTTTTGAAAGTTTTCAAGAATATGTTCAGAATTGGGATAATGAAGAAGTCAACTCTGAGGGCAAATTAGGGCAAAATAATATCGATTGTGGAAGTTACTCTTAAGTTTAAAAAAAGAAGAAGCACGGTCGATAATTTCACGTTCACGCAGGATTCGGAAAGGGCGCACCGGTGTCAAATAGGCACTCTGCCCTAATGCAAACATCAATGGCTGATTGTACGGTTAGAACTCGTGACCTATAGCTCACACAAAAATAACTTTACGTTACTCCAAAACACCCTTTAAAAAAAATACTCCTATTTGTTGCTCTTGGTTAATTATCAGTGTAATATATAGAATGCTCCTTACTTTGACATATATAGATGCAGAAACGAAAAAAACTTAGTAGTCTAGTTGATTGGTTAGACCTTGACCTTATTGGTGAAAGTGTTGATCCCCATCTTGTAATTCCTTTCTCATTTCCCTTCCCCTCCCATGCGCATAAATAAAAAAAACTTAAAAATTATATATAGTTGCATCCAAATTTATCCTAAAAGGAACTAATATGTAGGTTTATTAACATCTCAAACTTAAAATCCAATATATATATATGTTCGAAGCTTCTATGGCCCGTCATAAATGCGCGTTCAATTATATGGCTAATTTTACAAGAGACCTTTATATATTTAAAGCGTAGGATGATGCGAGGTAAAATGAAGATAGCATGCGAGAGTGGTACTCGAGGCTTGCGGGGTTGTACGTAGCCGCTATAAGTGGCTAAGTTAGGTTGAGAGTCATGTTTAATAATTGTATAATTAAGTCCCTCTGTTAGTTTATTTGATAGATTTTTATAATTACACACTAGCCCGTAAGTTATCACTATTGGGGCACTTGGTCCTGTCAGAGTTAGTTATATGTTCTTGTCTTGTAGTGAGTATTGAAGTCCTATATATGCTCTTGTATTCAGTTGAATGAGTATCAATTGAAACCCTATTTTAGTTTTTGCCCTAATTTTCTATCTTGTAGCCGTAATCTTATTTTCTATTTCCTTCATTTTATTACTTGTGGCATAAGTGGTATCAGAGCAGTCCTTGGCTATGTGGATTTAATGGCATCAGAAATGAATGAGGTAATGAATATATTGCTTAAGATATCTCTGGATATGTCGGGGTTTGCAGCTAGGCTAGAGCAGATAGAAACAAGCCATGAGCAGAGCTGTAGAACCCAAGATGAGGCCTTGAATGAGTTGCGAAAAGTGTTGAATGAAGTTGTTCAAGGAGGAAAAAGACCTAAGCGAGACAAGAATACAACGGAGATGAGCTTTACTCTCCTAATGATAAGGCCTTCGAGTTGGTAGATCTGGTGACTCCTATGTTGGGTGGTAACCATAGTTGTGTACCACCTGTTGCCACTCTTGTCCTAGCTAATACTGTTAACACACAGACACTTAGCTCTTCTTACTCTCAGATCACTCAGGATGGGTCGAACTCAGTAGTGACAACCCTCTTAGGCAGCCACACGTGAACCCTAGCCCTCAAATGGATAACCACACTACTCGACCAATGTTAACAGAAAAACAATTACCACAATGTAACAAGTTACAAAACCAGAACTTTTAAAATCTGCAAAATCCATAACTTAGATCCACCATGCTCCAAAATCCAATTACTTATATTCATCAAATACAAATGAGGCATGGTCCACCTTTTCCAGACCTATAACCAAGGACCAATGATAGGCATGAATCTTCCCTATAATCCTTATCACCAAAACACCCCATTTCTACATGCTTATGTGTAACGACCCAACCAGTCGTTTTGAGCATTTGCACTTCGCTCGGTAGTTTGAGAGCATGAGTAGCTCCGTATGATGTATTATGGCTTTTGTCGTTGATTTTGGTTTTCAGATTATTCGAGATTGATTTGGAAGAATGAATTCCATGATTAAAGCTTTAAAGTTGGAAGAGTTGACCAAGTTTGACTTTTTAGTATTTGACCTCATATTAGAGTTTTGATGGTTCCGTTAGGTCCAGATGGTGATTTTGGACTTAGGTGTATACCCAGATTTACATTTCGATATTTCTAGAAGGTTTCGGCGCTAGTTGGCAAAAGTTAAAATTTTGAAGGTTTCGAATGTTCATAAGTTTGACCGAGAGTTGACTTTGATGATATTGGGTTCGAATTGTTATTTCAGGAATTGAAATAGTTTTGTTATGTCATTTGGGACTTGTGTGCAAAATTTGAGTTTATTCTGAGTTGATTTGATAAGGTCCGGCACGAGTTTTGGAAGTTAAAATATTTAAAGTTCATTAAGTTCGATTTGAGGTGCGATTCATGGTTTGATATTGTTATGCATGATTTTGAGGCCTCGAGTAAGTCCGTGTTATATTATAAGACTTGTTGGTATGCTCGGATGGGGTCCCGAGGGGTTCGGCTGAGTTTCATATAGGCTTGAATTGTGTTGCGCTCGTTTTTTGATGTTTCAACGTCGTTTCTTCAAGCATAAATAGTATCGCATTAAGAAAATGGCCTTCAATTTTCTATTTTGATTGAAGCATTAGATATGTATTGTAATTTGAAACCAAAACAACTGGAATCATCAAGTTTCGATATCGTATGAGGAATTTATGGTCATTTTATTAAGTATTGGGTTGCTAGATTTTTTCAGATTAAGTATGAATTGCCACTGAATTCGTATTTAAAAATTTGCAGTATTTTCAAATATTAAAACCAACATATCTCCTTCATTATAATGTTAAATGGAGTGATTCAAAATCCTAACTTGAACGAAATTTTACAAGGAATCCGATAGAGGTATCAAAAGCAAGTTTCAGGATCTTTTGGCACAAGAAATGCGGCAAAATGGATGGGCAGAAACATATTATATTGAGGCTTTGTTCATTTGGTCATATTTAGAGTTGGGGAGCTCGAATTTGGGCAATTTTGGAGGCGGTTATCACCACATGGATCGGGGTATGTGTCCTATACTCAATTTTGGTTATGTTTTATGAATCCATCTTCATTTTTGGCATTTGATTGATTATTTCACAATGAAATTTGGGTTTTTTTGTCTAAAATTTCATAAAGTGAAATTTTGAGTTTTGAACATTGATTCAGAGTTGGATTTGAGTGAAACTAGTATGTTTGAACTCTTAATTGAATGGGTTATCGGATTTTGTGAGTTTTGTCGTGTTTAGAGGTATGAGCTCGGGTTTGACATTTTGGTTGACTTTGAGCTTTTGATTAAAGATTCAACCTTTATTGATTGGGTTTGTTTTCTTGAGTTTCTTTTGGCTATTTTTGAGATGTTCGGAGGTTGGTACGCGAAGGATGGTGTTTCTAGAGTATTGTTTGGCTTGCTCGGTATTGGATTTGGCTTCTTCGAGATAGGTAGCACTTCTAAACTTGGTCCTGAAGGTATGAACCCCTGAATATACGTGAAATGTGTTTGGTGTTGAGATGACGCACATGTTAGGTGACAGTGTGGGCATGCACCGTGTGAATTATGACTCAGTTGTTTCTATGATATGGTGTAGTTACCAAATTTTGTTTTTATCCATGAGATTTTGACGTGTTAGAGTAATTGAGCTGTGATCCATGTTAGAAACCATGTTTAGGCTATATGCTTATTCTGTTGGGACCCACAAAGGTCATATCTGCTATGAAGTTATTTTCTTAAATTGCAGTTACATACTCAGTCATACTCATTCATTTGCATATCATGTCTCAGTCTCTGTTAATATTTATTGATACATCATATCATCATTTTTGGGATGATTTTATGACATTATGAGCCCCAGAGACTGGAGAGATTGATAACTGAGTGAGGCTGAGGGCCTGTTTGTGAGTGATATTTATGGGATCGGGCTGCACGTCACATTAGGCTTTATTGATTCATGCGATGAATGGCTTATTATAGTGCTTGGGCTGGATCTACCCCTCTAGAGACTATACACCCACAATGAGCGTATGTACCTACTGAGTGAAAGTGCCGAGTGATTGGGAGGACTGAGTGATTGGGAGTACTGAGTGACTGGGAGGACTGAGTGACTGGGAGGATTGAGTGATTGAACGTGCTGAGTGAGATTAATTGGTACGAGAGCATGATCACACGAGTTTATCACAATGGTGCATTACACTTAACATGCATACATTAACATGTAGGCATAGAGATGTACTTTTCTCATACCATCTGATAATGAAACATCTTATCTGTTATTAAAGGTCGTTGGGAAAAACTACAGTTTTCCTAAAATACTCACCTTTTGATCATTTTGGTGAAATATTTGGTTCTTACTGTTATACCTGAAAGGAATGCCTATTTTACGTAACTATGAACGAGCGAAGCATCAAATCTTTGAGTATTACTTATACTGTTTTCATTATATCGTTACGAGTTGTTCCTGGCTGTTGGTGTTGGACTAGGAACATTGTCCAAGCTCGTCACTGCTTTCAATCTAAGGTTAGGTTTGCTACTTATTGAGTACATGGGATACGTTGTACTCATACTACACTTCTGCACTTCGCATGCAGATTTTGGAGCTGATGTTGTTGTGTATGGCAAAATCTGGCATTGAAGATGTACCTGCGTTTCAGTTGTAGCTACCTCTTATTCATGGTAGCTTCAGATTTATAAAAAAATATTTATGCAAATGTCAAATAGATGATGTAATTATTTCATATCAGCTTTGTAAATTCTAAATCTTAGAAGCTCATGATTTGTACTACCAGTCCTTGGGAAAGTTGTGTAAAAGTTTAGTCATTTCATCATTTATTTTCTCAGTGAATCTCATTTGAATTGGATTGTTGTTAATTGGATTACCTAGCGTGTTGTGTTAGGTGTCATCATGACTAGTTAGATTGGGTCATGACAAGTTGGTATTAGAGCTCTAGGTTCATAGGTTCTAGTAGTCATGAGCAAGTGTCTAGTAGATTCTAGCGGATCGGTATGATGAGGTCCATACCTATCTTCGAGAGGCTACAGGGCATTTAGGATAAACTCCCATCATTTTTTCTTGTCGTACGGTATTGATTCAGCTTGAAGCGTAACTCTTTGAATTCCTTCACTTACTCGTAAGCGTATGTGAGCGCTCGGTATCAGCTGTGCATCAACGACTTGTGATTCCACAGGTGAGGTGTGAGATGTGATTTTTGTATGCTAATGATGGGCCAGTCTGGGGGACTTGAGGTCGGGTTGACGTATCACATGTTTTGTTCTATGGTTTTGAGCCAAGTGGGGGAGTCTGCTATTGACGATTTAATTGCATGGTTATGTGTTGTACTAGTTTCGGTTTGAGGCATACTTGTGAATCGGATATGACTTGCACAAGTTGAGATCGAGGATGACTTGAGTAAAGGAATTTCTGGATACGGGTTATTTTACACTTTATGGGTATATGGGAATCACGAGATGATTTGAGTTTGTTATTCGTGATGGATGTAGTATGCATGGAGTAGGGATTCACTCGATTGCTTAGAGGTGTGAATTACTTCGACCCAAGTGCAATTGAGATTTGAGCAGAGTGTATGACTCTCGAGAAGGTTCTAATCGATTCAAGTTTTATATGTAGCAATTGAGAATCTATTCGAATTAGTATATGGCTAGAATCTGAGATTTGCGTCGGATGGTTTCGGGACACGTCGTATTTCTGTATTATTATGGATTCTACATTTCAGTATCAGGAAGGTAAAGAAAATAGTTTTAGGTTCACATACGGTCTCTTTAAGTGGCTGACTCGATTTTGGTACTTTTGGGGTGCTTGAGAGGGAATATAATGACATTTGGGCCTTGGGACAGTGTGGTTTTATGCTAAGATCTCTTGTGGCGAGCTTTGGGTAAGGGGTTGGGTGTTCTGGCAAGGAGAACTGTCAATTTGCACTTCGCTCGGTGGTTTGAGGGTACGAGTAGCTCCGTATGATGTTTTATGACTTGTGCAAATCATCGATTTTAGTTTTCAGGTTATTCAAAATTGATTTAGAAGAATGAATTTCATGATTGAAGCTTTAAAGTTGAAAGAGTTGACTAAGTTTAAATTTTAGTATTTGATCTCGGATTGGAGTGTCGATGGTTCTGCTAGGTCCGGATGGTGATTCTCAATGCAACATGCACTGAAATCCGCCTAGAGGGCCTGTTGTGAGTTATGTTTATGGGATTGGGCTACATGCCACAACATGCTTTATTGATTCATGCCATGATTGGCTTATTATAGCTCTTGGGTTAGATCGTCCCTCCAGAGACTGCACACCCGCAGTGAGCGCAGGTACCTATTGAGTGTGAGTATCGAGTGCAAGTGCCATCATAGAAGATTGGTAATATAAAACACAGAAGATCCTTATAATTAATAAGACCAATTTCTTCTATTTATTTTGTACCATTTAACCTATAAATTATTCCTTCTAACAGAAGGTGCGTCTGTATTTGTGAATATTAGAACTTCAAATTTTTTTTTTCAAATTAGCTGAAGTTGAAATACTCTTCAAATTGGCGAAACATTTCACCTTACAAGACAGATAAAAAGGATGAGAATGATCAGAAGACTAATATATATATATATATATATATATATATATATATATATATATACACGTATATATATATATACATATATATATATATATATGACAAAAACGCGGCCTATATGTCTTTGAATCTCAAATTTCCAAAAAGAATTCCAGTATATTCACTCATTTACTGCAAAGAACAGCTTACAGGTGAAAGCATTCACTCCTTTCCAACCACCGCTATCTTCCCTCTATTAAACCCTCTCATTCCTTTCATTTCTCATCATAAACTTGTCAAGAAAAGGAAAAAAAACAACAAAAAGAATATAACACTCCTAGTCTAGGAAAATGGCTAGTGTTATAAGGATATTTTCTTGTACATTATTTGTGGTGTTTGTGTTGGTGAATAGTGCAACATGTCAAGAAGTGGATGCATTGGCACCAGAAGCTGGTGGTGGAAGAAGTAGGGCATTGGTTCCAGCCATGTTTATATTTGGAGATTCTTTGATAGACAATGGCAATAATAACAACTTGCCCTCTTTTGCAAAGGCCAACTATTTTCCTTATGGGATTGATTTTGATGGTGGCCCTACTGGTCGTTTCTCCAATGGTTACACTATGGTTGATGAAATTGGTAATTAAACACACATGCTTTTTGTTACATTTAGGCTGTCGACATAATATCCCATAGAGTGCAGCCCTTCTCCAGACCCTGCATAAACGAAGATGCCTTGTGCATTGGGCTGCCCCTTTTTCTAAAGCAACAAATCATTATTTTCTGCTCATATTGCATGGAATTCATTTCTGCATACCTTCTTGATTCTTGTTTGCGTATGTTAAGTTTCCTACTCTTAATTACTGCAGGGAAATTTCACTGCTTATATATTGATGATGAGATGCTATTTTGCTTGAGATGAACATTATGTAGTGTATTTAGGCTTGATCTCTAGTTATTCATTAAGGATTAGTTAAGTTTAGATCCACATGTTTAATTAAGCTAAAGATCATTAGAACTTAAAAGGGTTTATTCACATGCTAGAGATGGTATTAGTGTTATTAACTTCTTTTTGAGTATCTTTTGACATTAATAATCCAGGTGGCTTTTGGTTTAGTATATAAACCTTAAACAGCCAATTCAAATTTCATATGATGATTTTATTCGTCAGAACAGGTTATATATTAACTTGTTATTGTTCATTGTATTTCCAATAAGTGGATTCACTATCTAAAATAGAAACCAAGGGACATTGAAGAATATTAGAAGATTGTAATTGTAATAAAAGAGAATCTTTGCATATATTACCTTATAACCTATATATATATATAACTTCATCAATATGTATATTGCCAAACAGAAGTTATAACAATGGCTTGATAAATATACTGTACTCATTACTGCCTAAAGGGCTATTGCGTGGACTCTCCAAACATTTTGTCGCACTCTTTGTTCAATTCTCCAAAAAGCACTACTTTTGGAGGATCCTGCATGCACCCAAAGATATTTTTGGAGAGTTCGAGCAACATAGCTAAAGGGAGTATAATTAAGTAATATAATAATAGTTGAGCAAGAAAATCACTCAGAAAATTATACTAATCTTTTACCTGTACATGCACAGCTGAACTGCTAGGACTACCACTCATTCCAGCATACACAGAAGCTTCAGCAGATACTTCAGGAGACAAAATGCGCTTTGGAGTGAACTATGCTTCTGCTGCTGCTGGGATTCTTGATATTACTGGCAGAAACTTTGTAAGTTCTTGCATTTCCTAATTAATATATACCTCCCTTACCAAAAGGAAAAAGAAAACTCAAAAGAAATGGTATGTGCATGATTTATACAATATGATGACATTATTATATTGATCAAGAAGGAACCAACAAGGAACTCGAATTTTTAGTGTCGTCGTCCCGAAATGGAGTGAGTTAAATTTTTATAGAAAAAATTGCATTATCTCTAAGGTATTATAAATGATATTGTTATATATTTTTAGTGGAGTACTTGAAAGGGAATAGAGTAATTAGTAGATTATAGGTATTGTTACACAAATAACCGGTCAGATTTAATGTTTACTTGTTCTAACTGATATTTATAGATTATACACAATTATACATATATTACACATGAATCATACATTTATATTATACATCCGCCGGCTATATTTAATTTATAAAATTAGATAGGCGGCTATTTGAAATAATTCTTCTAGATTTATATTGCGTCTCACCCATTTAAAAAACAAGAATAATGTAAGATGGAGTATTAACTGGTAAATACGTAAACCATATAGTTTAATTACTAATAATTATTTGATTTTTGTTAATTTGGATATTATATTCCAGGTTGGGAGAATTCCATTCAATCAGCAAATCAAGAACTTTGAGAACACACTCGATCAAATTACAGACAATCTTGGTGCACCAGATGTAGCACAAGCATTAGCCAAATGCATGTTCTTTGTGGGAATGGGAAGCAATGACTACCTCAACAATTACTTAATGCCTAATTATGATACTAAGAATCGCTATAATCCTCAGCAATATGCCAATCTCTTGGTTCAACAGTATAGTCAACAGCTTAGTGTAAGATATATATTTTTCCTTCCTTTATTTTTTATCCTTAAAGGGAGCCCGAAGTAATAGTAAATTTATCTCCGTGTGACCTATAAGTCACGGGTTCGAGTCGTGGAAGAAGCAATTAATTCTTGCATTAGGGTAGGCTGTCAATATCACACCCTTTGGGATGCGGCGCTTCCCCAGACCCTACGTGAATGTGGAATGCTTTGTGCACCGAACTACACTGTCCTATTTTTTTCCTTTTTTTCTTTGTGAATACTTTCTTTTACTATCTAACTAAAAACAAGGCAGCCCGGTGCACTAAGCTCCTGCTATGCGCAGGGTCCGGGGAAGGGCCGGATCACAAGGGTATATTATACGCAGCCTTACGGCCCTTACCCTGCATTTCTGCAAGAGACTGTTTCCACGTCTCGAACCCTGACCTCTTAGTCACATGGTGGCAACTTTAATTAATGTTATTATATTCATCTTTTTTTGTGCACCGAACTACACTGTCCTATTTTTTTCCTTTTTTTCTTCGTGAATACTTTCTTTTACTATCTAACTACCCGGTGCACTAAGCTCCCGCTATACGCGGGGTTCGGTAAAGGGCCGGATCACAAGGGTATATTATACGCAGTCTTACTCTGTATTTCTGCAAGAGACTGTTTCCACGTATCGAACCCGTGACCTCTTAGTCACATGATGGTAACTTTAATTAATGTTATTATATTCATCTTTTTTTGGAATTGTTGAAATTGCAGAGATTGTATAATTTGGGAGCAAGAAAATTTGTGATCGGTGGAATAGGACTAATGGGTTGCATTCCAAGTATTCTTGCACAGGGTAATGGTAATGTGTGCTCAGAGGAAGTGAATCAGCTTGTTTTGCCATTCAGTAACAATGTTAAGTCTATGCTTAGCAACTTAAATACCAATCTTCCTGGTTCTAAGTTCATCTACATTGACATTAAGAACATGTTCCAAGATCTCCTTACCAATTACAGACGATATGGTAAGTAAATATTTACAACTTTCTTATCTAATTTCTTTGTCTTATGATATTTAACTCATGAGAAGCCCTTTGGAGTAACATGGACAATTTTTTTAAAAATTAGAAAAATGACACTGTATAGTCACTCTCAAAATAATAGCAAAAACAATATATATTTTTTGTATATATATATATACATTCTGTATGTTATATACAAAAATTATATACTTTTTCCGACTACTGAATGTAAATAGTTTCTGACGCCGGCTAGAAGTGGTAATAACTCATTAAAATTTATATAACTTGCTTGTAATTGGACCGGAACGGTTTTTCTATTCTTTTGTTCTCTATGATCATCCTTGCAAATGAAAATCTTAGCATATTCTTTTTTCATTTTAGACAAAACTAATTATTTACATATCATGTTGACTCATATTCTCTAATAAAATTTATTCTTATCAATTAATGAAGTTAAAAAAAATTTCAATTTGTTTGAATTTTTCCGGAGTATGAGAGGTAAATTGATTAACTTTTAGTGTGAATTAGGACATAGATTTTTTAAGTTTATTATGATAAAATTTACATTTTCAAAAATTACATAAAAAGTAGTATAAATTACAATTATTAATAATTCAAAGTATATAAAAATTATTTACAAAAAAAAAGAAGAAGAAGAAGGATTCATTCCTTTTGAAATTAAGGGAGTATAATAATTTACGAGAAGACATATAAAAGAGGTGAAAAGTAATTGTATTTTTAAATTATATAAAAATAAAAAATAAAAAATAAAAAAGAACAAAGAAAGACACATCCTTTTCGTCCTTCCCATTTCGTTTCTTATTTTCCTTTTCTCGTCTATTATTGCAACACTTAATAATTTAATATTAATTTCATCTTTTTTGTGTGTGTGTTTTCTCTCATTTCTTTTCATGAACATAAAGATTTTTCAAAATATTTGTTCAGTTGTCCCACGTCGGTGTGATTTGAGGTCTTTGGTCTCCTTATATGGTCTTGGGCAATCCTCATCTCATAAGTTAACTTTTGGGGTTGAGTTAGACCCAAGGTCCATTTATCATGGTATTAGAGCCAGGCCCATCCCAATTATTGTTACAGATGTTGGACCCCGTCTATGTTGTCCACGCTCCAAAGTGCATGCCTGGGCGTGAGGGTGTGTGTTGAGTTGCCCACATCGGTGGAATTTGACGTCTTTAGTCTCCTTATATGGTCTTGGGCAATCCTCATCTCATACGCTAGCTTTTGGGGATGAGTTAGACCCAAGATCCATTTATCAATATTAACAAAAATCTTCTTTTTTCTACTTATGCTTGCAGGATTTAGCGTGATAAACAGAGGGTGCTGCGGAATAGGGAGAAATAGAGGGCAAATAACATGTCTGCCGTTGCAAACACCATGTCCAAATAGGGATCAATACATATTTTGGGATGCATTTCACCCAACTGAAGCAGTGAATATCTTGTTTGGAAGGAGAGCTTTTAGTGGTGGTCCTGATGTTGTTTATCCTATCAACATTCAGCAGCTTGCTGCTCTTTAATTTCCATATATTTTGTCTCTGTGTGTGTGTGTGTGTGTGTATTTTGCTGTATTTAGTTGAGAAAATATTCTGACTGTGAAGAAGTACTGGAAATTGCAGCAAAGCCTGAGGCAGTTGCACTTGTACTAAACTATTAATGGGATGTGTTAGAATGTGAAAATCCTTTTTGTCTCTACACATTAAAATGCTCCTTGTTTGTTGCCTATTAAAGAAAAGGAAGAAACTATATAAAATCCATTAATCTCTTTCTTCTTTTACATATGTCAATGCCAATTAAACTCTTATAATTTTTTTCAATTTTGAGACAGTGCCTTAGAGGTAATTTTTAGCATATCATTATCTACCTTTTTTAATTTTACACATACTAAGTTAGTTCTTACTGCTCTTTCAGCCTCGGTACATAAAAGAATCAGAAGACATTATTAATGGTTGATAATATTCTCTTCGTCTCAAATTATATGTCGTATTTGAAAGTACAAGAAAGGGAGGGGGATGAATTGTAATCAAATTAAAAACTTAGTTGACTTAGGAGGGAATCAGTCGACTCAACTGTTTCAGCAGTTTTGATTTGCAGCAGAAATAAATTGTATAGAATTTAAAGGCTGAGAACACAGGAGTTTTATACTGGTTAAGTACCGTTGCGGTACCTACGTCGAATTCCCTTAGGTTACAAGGGTTCTCTTAGATCTTCAATAATTCGTTACAATAGTAGTGATTTTTGGATCGTTCACCACCAACGATTTTCAGCAACAATTGTTTCTCTGAACTTGATACAACTCTTGTTTTGTTTTCTAACACTTCCTATCTTTTGAGACACTAATAAACTCAAGAATTCATTGTTTGTGCTAAGAATTAGAAACATATGGAAACATTGATAAGTTGTGTAAATCTTTTTCTTGAGTCTGTCAGTCTTCTTATACGAGAGTCTTGAGATCATGCAAACTTCTTTTTGAACTAGCCGAAGCAGATTGACCATTGATTGAGGCACAAAATATTTTAAGAGTTTTGACCCAAGGATTGCCTCCTAATCCTACTTTAGATGGGCTGGATTCAATGTCCTTCCTTTCCGCATTCATAATCAAAGGAGTGATTTGCGATTTGACTTGATTGATCAATCTCCAGAATCTTGAGATTTCTTTTACAAAACGGATCCTTGAAGTAAGGACTATCTTCCTGTAATGACTGCACTTGATCTTGTTTCCTCTTTGATGGCCTTGACATCTTGATTTCCTTTGGCTCATTTTGATTTATCATTATCATCCTAATTTCCTACAATCAAGTAGATTAGATTAGATTTGCACTATTGTCATTACTGATACTTAGGTATAACAATCTTCCCCTTTTTGATGATGACAATCAAAAAGAGTAAACAGAGTACACTTCCCTTTCATGTACTTTAATTTTGATGCTATATGTTGTTGCTGCTCCCCCTGACACTACTAGAAAATCATAAATTACCGCCAGAAAAAATTGTCGGAAATTTCCGACCAAATTGGTTAGAATTTTAAAAGAAATATCAATTATATTTTAAAAATAATTTCAATCATATTTTCGACCAAATCGATCATAATTTTTGGCGCAAAACTCGGGACATTATTTCCAATTGAATCCATCGGTATTAAACTTTTAAAATTTGACCGGTTGGCTCGTTTGACTTTAATAGCGACCAAATCAGTCGGTATTTTTTTTAAAAGAAAATTTTAATTATATTTCCAATCGAATCGGTCGGAAGTCCTTTTTAAAAGCCTATCCAACCCCCGTTCCCAAAAAACAAAACTAATTTTAAGAATGGGTCGAATTAGGCATCTGTTAATGATATGACATGCAGTGCTTACAACGTCTGCCCAAAAGTGGTGTGGGAGATAGTTTTCCACAATCATGGTTCTTGCCATGTCTTGCAGGGTTCTACTTTTACGTTCTGCCACTCTATTTTGTTGAGGTGATCTTGGGGAAAGAAGTTGTGAGAATTTCCTTGATCATTGCAGAAGTTTTCAAAGACTCTGCTTTCGAACTCTCTTTCATGGTCACTTTTTATAGCAGAAATGCAATATCCCTTTTCATGCTGTACCTTTTTACAGAAAATTTTAAAATTTCTTAGTGCTCCATCTTTATGACTTAAAAAAATAACCTAGGTGAAACTAGAAAAATTATCTACAATAACAAAAGCATATTTTCTACCACCAATGCTAGCGGTTCTAGTTGGACCAAAAAGATCATCCATATGCAAGAGTAAAAGAGTTTTTGTAGTAGAAACAATGTTTTTGATTTTAAAAAATGAACGAGCTTGTTTTTCTAATTGACATGCATCACAAATTTGATCTTTGGAAAAATCTAGTTTTGGAAGACCAATGTCAAGATCACGTTTGGAAATTTTTTGAATAGTATGCATGCTCACATGACCAAGCTTTCTATGCCGTACCCAGGGATCATCAATCATTAAAGCTAAACAAATTTGATTCTCTAGACTGTCAATATTGCTAAAGGTATAGACATTTCTATCTCTATTTCCAGATAGAATGGTTTTACGTGATTCGTCTTCAATGAACCAACCATGTTTTTTTGAAATGAACCTTATAGTCACCGTCGCATAGTTGATTCATGCTAAGCAGGTGGTAACCAAGTTCATCTACTAAGTAGACCTCATCTTCATCACACAATGAGCTGAGGGGGACTCTTCCTATATCAATTACATTTCCATTTGATTTGTTATCCGAAAGTGACAAATCTACCATCGAGCTGTCATGTGTCTAGAACATGTGCTATCGAGATACCATTGTCTTTTTTGATCATCTTGTTGTGTTTCTGCAAATTACTTGTTTTTAGGTACCCAAGCCTGCTTGGGTCTTGGATGGTTAGTGTATTGTTAGCCTGGTTAAAGGCCTTAGGTTGCCAAACCCATCTTTTGTTGTTCTTAAACCTACAATGATTGGAGGTATGACCAGGTGTTCTGCAATAAAAATAAGATGGATTAATAGGACTTTCAAAAGTCTTATCTCTGAGTTAGAACTGTACCTATTTTTGCCACAATGAGTGCATGCAGTATGAGTTCTTGTCCTGAATGAGTTATTACGAAATAGACTGGTTGGATCTGATGGAATTGTGACTGGTGGATTTTCTCAATCCATTCAGTTGAAGTTGAAGTTCATGAACTTCTTCTTGAAGCATGTCTTTTTCTATCTCACATACTTCAAGTTTCAAAGCCCAGTCTTTCTTCTATCGTTGAAACTTTGGAAGCTCATTTAGGATATTTTCAATGTCTACAAGAGCAATATTAATAAATTCTTGAAATTCATTATATTTAGGACACATAGATGAACGTACCTCACTAGTTCCTTCATCTTCCCTGAGACCCAGCTCACTTGAGTCTTCATCATTGTCGGCATTTATAGCTATGAAGCACATGTTGGTGATTTCCTCATGATTAGACTCTTCTTCATCACTTCATGCTCGAAAAGACTTTTTCTTTTAGAAATTTCTGCTAAGATTCTTTTTTAGTTTAGGGCATTTTGCTTAAATGTGTCCATGTTTTCCACATTCATAGCATCTTTCATCATTTTTGTCATTTTCATTTCCCATCTTCCATTTTCTGAGATTTGCTACCTCTTCTATTATTTCTGTTTCTCCTCGTCATGCTTGTTACTACTTTGGAGAGCGTAGCTATGTTTTCATCTTGTTCTCCTCTTTCTTCATGTTCCTCTTCATTTTCTGATTCAGCCACTATTGCTTTAAATGCATCTGTTTTTCATTTATCTTGACGAACTTGCCTGTCTAAGTGGGTTTTCTCAAAAGCAATTAGATCGCCTCTAAGTTCATCATATGACATCTTGTCGAGGTCTTGACATTCAAGAGCAATAACTTTGGGTTGCCAAATGGTGGATAGACTTCTTAGTATTTTTCTGACTTGTTCTTCACTTCTGATTGGTCTACCAAAAGATTTCAAATCCCCGAGAATTTTGCTGAATCGAGAGAACATTTCTTCAACTGATTCTCCGTCTTTCATTTGAAATAATTCATAGTCACGCATTAGGAGATTTATTCTTGTTTCCTTCACTTTACCGATTCCTTCATTATGTGACTTTTAGGTTGTCCCACATTTCTTTAGCAGTTTCACAACTAGATATATTCTCATAGTCGTTGTATGAGAGATTTTTAGCCTTAGCATTCACTTGAATAACAGTTTTGTTCTTCAGTGTAATCATCTAACTCAAGAGGATCAGATGATACTATGATCTCACCATCTTTTTCCTTTTTGATGACACGTCATACTGTGATGTCGTATGACATTTTATAGGTTCCACTTTCCAATGTGAAGTGTTGGCCATTAAAGTCTGGTGGTCTTACATGATAAGTCCCTTCTTGAAATAGTGCTCCAACCACTATGTTTGACGTTATGATCTTTTCCTCACTTGCTGTTAGGTAATATTGTGAGTCTTTGTTCTGATATTAATTGAAATTACAAGGAGAGGGGGGGGGGGATTGTAACCAAATTAAGAACTTAGTCGACTTAAGTGGGAATCAGGCGGCTCCACTATTTCAGCAAGTTTGATTTGCAGTAGAAATAAATTGCGTAGAATTTAAAGTTTGAGAACACTGGAGTTTTATACTGGTTCAGTACTGTTGTGGTATCTATATCCAGTTTTCTTGGGTCACAAGTGTTCTCTTAGATCTTCAATAATTTGTTACAATAGTAGTGGTTTTTGGGTCGTTTACCACTAATGATTTTCAGCAACAATTGTTTCTCTAAACTTGACAGAACTCTTGTTTTGTTTTCTCACTCTTTATATCTTTTGAGACACTAGTAAAGTCAAGAATACAATATTTGTGCTAAGAACTAGAAAGGTATAGAAACAATGATAAGTTACGCAGTCTTTTTCTTGAGTCTGTCTGTCTTCTTATATGAGAGTCTTGAGATCATGCAAACTTCTTTTTGAGCTAACCGTTGCATATTGACCATTGATTGACGTACAAAATATTCTAAGAGTTTTGACTCAGGGGTTGCCTCAGAATCCTGCTCAAGAGATGGGTTGGATTCAATGATTTCCTTCCTTTCCGCATTCATAATCCAAGGAGTGATTTGCGAATTGACTTGATTGATCAATCTTCAGAATCTTGAGATTTCTTTTACAAAACAGATCCTTGAAATAAGGACTATCTTCCTATAATGACTGCACTTGATCTTGTTTCCTTTTTGATGGCCTTGACATCTTGATTTCCTTTGGCTCCCTTTGATTTAGCATTGTCATCCTAATTTCATGCAATCAAGTAGATTAGATTAGATTTGCACTATTTTCATCGTTGAAACTTAGGTGTAACAATATTTTTTTTACACGCTCCTTAAGAAAATATTAATTAAGAGGAGTTTTTGACTATTTTTTCTTACTTATATCTTAGTATATAATCTCTCTTCATTGAATATTTACTCCATAGTTTATGAGTAGTCTTCAAGAATAATTACTCAATTACGGGTAAAATGAGAAAAAATAATTAATTTTATCTTGAATTTGTAAATGCTAAAATATTTGGGACATCTACTTTTAGAATATACGGTAGAATTTGAGATGGAGGGAGTAATACATAAAGAATGAATAATAGTTTGGAAAAAAGCTCATTTTAAGAGGTCCAAACATGTCCTTAAACTATGAAAATTAAGATAATTTGCCCGTCATCGGTACTTTAGCACAACCATGCCCCTGCTATCATATACTTGCTCCAAATATCCTTATTTTAAATGGTCTTATATGGAGGCGTATTTGGTCTCACACGCAAACTTTGAGGCTATATTTGACCCATTAAAGCTCTTATATTATTGAGTTATACCTTGTTTGGTGCATGGCAATGTAATGATAAAATTTCTCAAATCAATTGCTTTTCCTTTCTAAATCTTAAATATGAACGAAGAAAAACAAAGCGTAAAAAACCAAAACTATTTTGTTGGAAGAGAAATCTATACCACGGCCGACCAATTTGAGAGGTTTCTCTTCCGACAAATAGTTTAGATTTTTGTACATTTTGCTTGTCTTTACTCTTAAACCATGTTTCTGTTTGTTCCAAAGCAAAATGTATCATGTTTTATTTGTATGGAGCGAGTAAATAATTTATTTTTCTCTATTGAGTTGAGATTCAACACATTCAATTGATGCAGTTGATTCATTTATTGCCTATGATAGCTAAATTTGTCTATTGTATTAGTTTTTATTGTTGTGATACCGGAAGTGGTTATTTATTGGTGTCTTGAGGTATATGATGTCGATATTTACTGATATAGGTGTTCCAACAAATAGTTTAGTTTTTTGACTCCTTGCTTCTCTGTGTTCATATTTAAGATTTACAAAAGAAGAGTAATTGATTTCACGGAGATTTTATCATTACACAGTTTCATTATATTATCATGAACCAAACAAAATAACTCATCAAAATAAAAGTTTAAGGTGTCAAATATGTCATCAAAGTAAGCGCGTGGACCAAATATATAATCCATACGGGATCATACTCCCTCCGGTTATTTTTATTTGTTCACTATGAACTTTACACACCCCTTAGGAAATAATAAATGAAGTGCATAATTTACCATGATATATATATATATATTAATTGATGTATATTTTTAATAGAATTGAGAATTGTAATTAGTACTGTAAGTATAATAGAAAAAAAATTATTTTCTCTTAATATGCTAAAACTGACAAGTAAAAATGAAAATCTATTTTTAAACGAGTATAAGTGAAGGGAAGGAGTATAAAACAAGAGCATAGTGCATATTTGCGCCAAGGTATAAAGACGGATAGATCTGCTCAATTTTGCTTAATTTTAGGGCATATTTGAACCTTTTTCTTTTAAACTCCATTAAAAGGGATAGAAAGAAGAGGACTTAAAAGAAATTAAAGACTGAAATTCCAACAGGGAGTGAAAGAGGAAAAGCGCCAGTGTTAATCGAGTAGCGAATATCGTCTGAGGAGTTGAAGTTGTTCAGCAAAGCCCTAAATTTCAATTTTCTAACTTCAAAGTAAGCATTTTTTTTAATTTTTCATTGAATTGATTGAGAAACAACACTTCTATTATTTTGATTTATGTCCTGGTTAAATGAAATACCACTATGCTGGCTGTGAGTTAAAGCAATGATTAATTTGGTTTATTGCAAAGCTTGAAGTAAACCAATGATTATATTTATGTTTAATTAGTCGCCAGAATTGTTTGACTCTTACAGTTAATTCATCCAACTTGACCTTCTAAATTTTGTCTACATGTGTTTTCTTTTTTGCAATTGAAAATTTATTACTTGAATGCTCCCTCTTGCAATGTGGCACTGTTTTGATCATGACACCATACCCCTGATTATATTGTTGTACACAACTTGCATATACATTTTCAAGGATTAAACTCATTTAGGTATCAAATGTATACGTTGGTGTAATGTTTTTTCCCCCCTAGTGGAACGGACTTTCAATTGTTTTTTTAACTACTACTTTTATAATTTAGCAGTCAAAATTAGCAGATGAAACTCTGTGATCAGTGAATAGTGTCATGTAAATTAGGAGAAATGGAGTATTTGATGACTTCTACTTTAGTTTGATGCATTCTTGCTATTTATTACTCCCTCTCCCAATTTATGCGACGCATAGTCCTTTTTAGGCTGGCCCAAAAAAAAATGATAGCTTTCTATAGTTAGAAAATAATTTAACTTTAAACTTCTCATTTTAACCCTTAATAAGATGATTTATCGTCACACAAGTAAGATACTGTTCCTTGTCAAAGTCTATCACATAAAATGGGATGGAGGGAGTGATATGTTTAGGAATTTGGTCAGGTTATTAGATTTTGGAGTAAAACCCCTCTCTCTCTCTCTCTCTCTCTCTCTCTCTCTCTCTCTCTCTCTCTCTCTCTCTCTCTTTTAGGGTTCCTTTGTCGAGTTTCTTGTTGATGTATTGGCTAAACTATTTATGCATGATGAGGTTGGTGATGGTTGCTATTTGGATTTGGTGGTGATGTTCATTTTCTTGCAATGATGTTAATCTCTCATACTGACATGCATTCTAGTTTTTCTTTTGGTCTGTTTTTTTTCTTTTTTT